>CM042418.1:15842829-16117829 GCA_023634145.1 Thymallus thymallus
AACAAACACATTATAAATGACTTACTATAATATTTCCTCTTTCTTATAACTGTAAAATAAATATGATCATACTTAGTGACAGTACAAAATTGGAAACATTTCATATTACTGATGAAAGAGCCCAACATCCTCTGAGCGACACAGAGACTCCATTTCAAATACATGCTGACTTGTTACAACTTCAGTAGCGTCCCTCAGTGACAAAGAGAAAGTGGTCTTGTTTCAATTCTACAAAACAATGTTTTATTTTTTCATGTTGAGAATTCTAAATCCATCTGAGAACATCACAGAGAGATAATAATACTGATTTTGCTACATTCGCTAGGGTCTCCTGTTTCATATGTCATATTGTAAGCAGAGCTGCGAGGTTCACACCCAGAGGAAATCGATCCTTTGTCTGCATAGGCCATAACATTTGACTTGTCGCTTCCAATGCAAATTAGGTGTCAGATTTCACATACTGCATCTCAGCTGAGAGCGTCGAGTGGCATGTGAAGTTGGACAACCAGAGTTTTCCCGAAGTGCAGAGCAATTGATGTTGTGCCGTTCACAAAGCACACTATACATAAAAATGTCAGTCGGAACCGGTCCAGAACCACTCAAAGTCCTCTCAATAGGGGACTTAACGTTTAAGAGTTAGATCATTTCAGGACATGGAGGGGAGGATAGAGATAATAAGGGAGATATGAAAACAAGACAGCTGGGGAGATACCACATGATAGAGATATGAAAACAAGACAGCTGGGGAGAAACCACATGATAGAGATATAAAAACAAGACAGCTGGGGAGATATCACATGATAGAAGATAGAGATAATAAGGGAGAAATTAAAACAAGACAGCTGGGGAGATACCACATGATAGAAGATAGAGATAATAAGGGAGAACTTAAAACAAGACAGCTAGGGAGATACCACATGCATGTAATTGTGCAAAGTACATTTCAGCACATCTCAATTGGATGAAAACCTCACCCATGGAGAGAGGGGGATGGAATGAGAGAGAGAGAGCGAAAGAGAAAGAAGAAGAGAGAGTGAAAGACAGGAAGAGAGAGGAGGGAAGAGATCATGTGTGTGTGAGAGAGAGGGAGAGAGAAAGAGGAGCAGGGAGAGAAAGAGAGAGTATTTCATGTTCAACACACAAATCGTTGACATTTTACGTTCCTTACGGGCCAATCCCCAAACATAACATTCACCCCTCAATCTACTCCTTCCCTCCCTCCCTCCCTTGCTCCCTCGCTCCCTCGCTCCCTCCCTCGCTCCCTCCCTCGCTCCCTCGCTCCCTCCCTCCCTCCCTCCCTCCCTCCCTCCCTCCCTCCCTCCTAGACAGTGTAGAACAGTGAGGGTCACTACTGCTTTCCTCTGCATCACATTCCACTGTGTCCCCCCGTCATACGTTATAATTAAAACCACAGGTGGGACCCATACGACTGCAACAGTACCTTGATGCTCCCAGCATGCAACAGGAACCATCTGGTTCAGAGGAGGGGCTGTTTTCCCTTGAAACAGCCAAGGGTTAAAACATCAAAGAGTGAAAACATTGATCTGACCCTGGCGTTAAGGCCAGGGGGAAATAGAACCCAACATTGCCTCTCAAATCATTCTGGAATGCAAATCATTCTGGAATGCCGGGTTGGGTTCAGCTTGTAAGACATGAGTGGATGATGGGGGTGATTGCCCTTCACCTATCCTTGATTGTATCAAGTCCCTCTGATGTCTATTTTGTTTCTCTCTGTGCCCTAACATGTTTGAGACAATTCTGTTATTATTATTGCTGTGCAGATTACTCTTGCTTCAGTAACTGTGTAAAGTGTACATGCTCAGGATACCTTGAACCCTGGGATAAAGTCATCATGAGACATCAGAACAGACAGGCTCTGTTTGGTCACAGATCATAGCTATGTCATGATCAAATGTCCAATATGTGTGAATGTCTGTTTGTGTGTGTATGTGTGTGTCTCGCATACAACCTGTTTTATCCTACCACTTCAAGACAAAAGTAACGTCCCCTATACAGGAACAATTCAGAGCCAGTCATATTGAAATTAAAAAGGATCCCATCAATCTCAGCCCTAAACAATGTAAAACTGTCCTTAGATCAGTATCCTGAGTTGACTTTGGCACTGGACACAAGTCAGCTTCATGTTGTAATCTTCTATTTAAAGTTTCATCTTGGTGAGCTAAACTGATCCTAGATCTGTGCATATGGATGTGTCCCCTCCCTGTCTCCTCAGCAGATTGCAGACACTCATCTCTCCTCACTCCAGTATGCATGGTGGGCCTGTGGTTGCCAGTGCCGGTCCCCGGTGACTGTCAACAGTTAAAGTTTGGTCTCGGTGGAACAATAAAGACCCCAAACAGCGTGCTTAAATTTAAGCTTGCGTGAAATCCCCACAGTTCTTGGTCTGCTGGTTTGTCATCCCCCAGTCTCTCTCCACAGTATGGCGCCTTGCTACTGTCTGCTTACAGATCTGGGTTTGACTGTTAGTTTTGTGTACACAGAGAGATTGGAGACAGCAGAGCTGGGGGCTGGATGCTCGGAGAGTGGAGAGAAACTTAAGTTGCGTCTGTGTGTATGTGTGTTTGTGTGTACCTTTCTCTCTCTGTGTATGTGTGTGTGTGTGTGTGTGTGTGTGTGTGTGTGTGTGTGTGTGTGTGTGTGTGTGTGTGTGTGTGTGTGTGTGTGTGTGTGTGTGTGTGTGTGTACTTTATGCTTCAGCTGGTACTGTAGGTTTACTGAATGTATCTACAACATCTGTTGATGAGAAGGACTAATGAAAGGGTTGTATGGTGCTACAGTATGGTGCAAACTGAACAGCCTAAAGTGATGCCTGGAGAACCCAAATGATAGATGACAACTCTGGGACAAAAGGAATCACATGACAGCTGTGGTAGTTTGGCCGTCATTGTAAATAAAAATTTGTTGTTAACTGACTTGCCTTGTTAAATAAAGGTTAAATAACAAAAAAGTGTATTATATTAGTTTCTATGTCAAATCAAATCAATGTTTATTTGTCACATGCTTTGTAAACAACAGGTGTAGACTAACAGTGAAATGCTTACTTATAGGTCCTTCCCAACAATGCAGAGAGAAAAAACGAGAAATAATAGAACAATTATAACACAAGGAATAAACACATAATGAGTAACGATAACTTGGCTATATATACTCGGGGTACCAGTACCGATTCGATTTGCAGCGGTACGAGGTAATTGAGGTATATATGTACATATAGGAAGGGATAAAGTGACTAGGCAACAGGATAGATAATAAACAGTAACAGCAGCGCATGTGATGAGTCAAAAGAGTAATTTCAGATAGTCTGGGTAGCTATTTGGTTACTATGTAACTAACTATTTAGCAGATTTATGGCTTGGGGGTTGAAGCTGTTCAGGTTCCTGTTGGTTCCAGACTTGGTGCATCAGTACCGCTTGCCGTGCGGTAGCAGAGAGAACAGTCTATGACTTGGTTGGCTGAGGTCTATGACAATTTTTAGGGCCTTGCTCTGACCGCCTGGTATAGAGGTCCTGGATGGCAGGAATATTGGCCCCAGTGATGTACTGGGCCGTACGCACTACCCTCTGTAGCGCCTTGCGTTTGGATGCCAAGCAGTTGCCATAACAAGCAGTGATGCAGCCGGTCAAGATGCTCATGTTGAATCTTTTCAGCCTCCTGAGGGGGAATGAGGCATTGTCGTGCCTTCTTCACGACTGTGTTGGTGTGTGTGGACCATGATAATTCCTTAGTGATGTGGACACCAAGGAACTTGAAGCCCTCGACCCGCTCCACTATAGCCGCGCCGATGTAGATGGGGGCGTGCTATGTTTACTGTAGTCTTGTTGAGGGAGTGGTTGTTGTCCTGGCACCACACTGCCAGGTCTCTGAACTCTTCCTTATAATCTGCTTCACATTTTTGGAACTTGAAGAAAAAAAATTCAAACACGGTTACATTTCATAAAAATGTTGGTAATGTTCTATGAACATTCTCCAACTGGTTTGAAATTGGGAATTTGTTCTCAAATAGTTCAGAGAATGTTAAGAAACAACGTTCTTCTGTGGGAATTTTAGTGCTTCAGAATACCTTTTCCTACAGGTTTCCTCATATTTCTATTTAAAGTCATGTTCTCAAATTGTTTTGAGAATGTAAAACCACAGAAAACTTTAATAACGTTTAGAGAACGTTCTAAGAATGTTGAAAACATACAGTACATTCCGCCTCAAAACGTTAAGAACATTTTGTCAGGCTCTGGCCATAGAGAAGCCTATTTGCTTCTCTATGTAGCCATAGTCAGAGTCTGACAGTTCCATTCTTTCTGTTTCTGGTGGTGGTTTGTGTGGGATCCCTAATTAGAGGCAGCTGTAGCGCATTGTCTCTAATTAGGGATCTTACATAGGTTTGTAATTTTCACACTGGGTTGTTGGTCGTTCCACTTTTTGTTACGTCCGTTCATTCGTGTTTGTATTGGTGAACGTGACGTTTGTATTATCGTGTTTGTTTGTTTGTTAGTTTGTACTTTTGGATTGTTTTATACATAGTATACATAATTAAAACAATGTCGAACTACAGTCCCTGCGCTGCGTCTTGGTCCATGTATGCACCCTCTCATGACACATTTTTCATTAAAACCACAAGAAAACTTTAGTAACCTTCAGAGGTTTTAAGAATGTTATTTAAAAACATATACATTCTGTTCTCAGCATCAACAAAATGTTCTCTATTCTCTATCTTGTTCAGTATGATCTTAATGATTGCTTTTTTTGCTTTGAAATGGGGTCTGTTTAAATAGACTAAATTGAACAGCCTTGCATGCGTAAAAAAACATGGCATGATACCTCCATCCTGGTGGAGCAGAGGACTAATTCCATGGCTAGAGTTTGTCTCACTGACACCTTGTCACTATAAAAAATACATGTGATTGCATGATGAATTAATGCCTAAGGACATTAATGACCATGTGTCCTATCTGTGCTTGGAGTTCAAAAACGTTAACCCAAAAGGAGTCAGCAGTGTTATTCAGTTAAAGTTTGAAGCAAGTTATTAAAAAACCTCCAAATAATCCCTAATTTCAGTTCTCAGAGCATTAATAAAACTTCCCAGGAAACGTTTCAAGGAATAGAGTTAAACGTTCTCAGAAACTACCAGCAACCTAAAAATGTACGTTCCCAGACCAGTCAGAACGTTTAAAAAACGTTAAGTTTTACCGGTCAAGAAATGTATGGCTTCGTTCCCAGATCCAACGGGAAACCAAAATGAAAGTTCCCACAACTTCCAAGGAATCAAATGTGCCAGCTGGGTACAGTAGTATGCTGCCATTGAACATATACGGTCCTTTAGGGTATCTTCTTAGCACATGTGGGGTAGAAATCACATTCATAGAACCGATCATTTCATCTACATCTACCGTCCTTTAGCCTAATTGATCATTACTTTGGGTTTTGTGTACGGAGACTATAGAGAGACTTGGGGGAAATCTGTGGGAATATTTAATAAAACGAGATGGTTTCTGGTTGAGTGCTATAGTAACCCAGAGAGTGATTTGCTGTAACTGAACCAAGGCCATTAGTTTAAATGTGACCTTGATCCATATCTCTTTGTGGAAGCGGGCCACAATTTTCTAGCCAGAGCCTGTAGAAGGGATAAAGAAGGGGAAGACTTTAAGAATTGCACGCTCAATGGCACACCATCCATTTAGGCAGAGCTGTGCCGGGCACAGCTGCCTTTTTTATCAGGGAGAGTGCAGCTCTTATTGATGGAGAGAGATTCATGTCTCGTAGCTCTGATATGGTACCCCACCGATGCCTCTGCCTTAGATATTTCAATTCTCACCGATCTCTCTGCCTCACTCTTTATGTTTTACCCTCTCTCTCTCTCGCTCGCTGTCTCACTCTCTCTTTCTCACACTCTCTCTCTATTTCTCTATCTCTCTCTCTCTCTCACTCTCTCACTCCCCCTCCCCCGCTCTCTCTCTCTCTCTCTCTCTCTCTCTCGATCTCTCCCTCCCATTTCTCTCTCTTTATCAGTCTCTCGCTTTCTCTATTTCTCCTTCCTCTATTTCCCTCCTGTTTGTTTCTATATACACCTCTCCCTCTCTCCCATTTTCTTTTTCCCCCTCTCTCTCCTCCCTGCGAGGAGCCGTCGGTAACTGTGGCTGTAGAATTCTGATCAGCCACTTTAGAGCTAAGGCCCCAGCCAAACTGCGTTCTGGATTAATCAATCCTCCCATTGGCTACGGTTAACACCTGTAACCTCAGCATGACATAGATGGAAATGTTCAGTCTCGGATGGCAGAGGATTCTTACCCAGGAATATAGTACCGATAGATCAGCAGAGGGACATGGTTTGAGGAGGGTGTGTGTGTGTGTGTATGTGTGTGTATGTGTGTGCGTTTGTGTGTGTGTGAATTATATAGGCCTAAGCTACCTGTAGGGTGTTTCTGTGCAATAACAGTGTGTTCCAGTTCCATTCTGGTTACCATATGGATCTGTAAGACTGGACTAGCGAGGTACACTTGGATGTTGTGATATGATATGTGAGGTAAATGAAATTCATACCCTGGTATCTATTTTTGTGAGGCCCAAAGCAACAGCTCTCTCTCTTTCTCTCTGTCTCTCTGTTTTTCTGTCTCTGTCTCTCTCTCTCTACTCAGTGTTGGAGTAGTTGTGTGGAACATCAAGGGTTTGAAAAAACACAACCTCCTGTTCATACCTCTGGCATACGCTGTCTCTCACAAACACACACATGGCCTTGTAGTTTTTATAAACAATAAAGCCTAACATACTTCTCATAAATATGAAAACATGTTTCAGGACAGAATCATCACATCTCTATTCAGGTACAGTATCTATGGATTGTATATAGAGGGATGATTCAAGTTAGTTTATAATGGTTACCTTTACAATTTCAGCCGTGGCATGACCCAATGAATGGCCCAATTCTGTTTCAAATAGCAAAATTAATGGACAAAAGCAACTATAGGATATTAGCATTCACCTATAACTATTAGTTATTCTCTAGTTTCCATCCAAACATTACCACTAATGATATCTTTCAGTTGATCCATTCTTTTGACCACAATGAAGCAAATGACCAAGGGATATGTGTCACGGTCTTCTCCACGGTTTACATGCAGAAAACTGTGCCGTTAACCATTTGCACTCTGCATGTCATGCCACTTGGTTCCACCATTTTGTTGCATAATATTGTACTTCATTACAGAGAGTGTGGGATGTTCATGCACATCTTCTAATGATAGGAGAGGAGACATTAAATACATGATATGCGCTGCTGTTACTTTAATGAAGATGATGATATTGGTTCATTTCCATGTCCGTCTTTCTCTCTCTCTCTCTCTCTCTCTCTCTCTCTCTCTCTCTCTCTCTCTCTCTCTCTCTCTCTCTCTCTCTCTCTCTCTCTCTCTCTCCTCTCTCTCTCTCTTTCGGTCTCTCTTTGGCTAGTTCTTGTATGGCTAATGATTTGTGTCTATCATTGCTATGGCTCTGCATGGCTCTCCAGGTGGTCTGTCTGGATGAACTCCCATAAGATTCAACTCACTCTCACTGACTCCGACCTCTTGCCCCTCCCCCCCACCCCACCCCTCTCCCGCATCCCCCTCCCTCATTGGATTGTGTCTCTAACATAGCAGGTCCCCAGAGCCCCCGCACACACTCACTTGCAATAAAGCCTTGAACCTCAGTTTAGCTTTTATAAAACCTCTTGTTGCCATTATCATTTTCATCTCCATCACACCTCAATGATATATCGTCCTTGGTTAGCTTCACTAACAGCCTTTACTATGTCTATCTGCTCACCCCAATCAACCTACACAGCCTCTGATGAGGAGATTTTTTATCTCCTCTATTGCCCTATACCTCACACGGATTCATGGGCATTACATTACTGTAACAAGAAGTTATGCTGTCCATCTCATGTCACTCCATGTTCCTGGTGGATGGATGCTTGTGGCTTGAAACATACAGGTTGTTGAAACTGTGGATGACTCTAGCCACTACGTGAAGAGAAATCAAATCAAGTCTGTGAAGAAAATTTCTGTAAATCAATAGATATAGGGCCCTATTCAATCAGAACTAGTATCCATGTCTCTGGCCTGAGTATGAAATGCAGAAAGAGAGCATACCTACAATAAAACTAATTTGCATGTATTTTTATTTCAACTATAAAGATAGGGAATATCAGGGGTCATATTGCTCAAAATGGTTTATATAAACTTCCTCACTGGAAGCAAATGTTTCTGCATCAGTTGTTGCACCATGCTTGCATCACCTCCTTTACAGTTAAGTTATTACACTATTACTGTACATAATGAGTTAAAGTTTGCCATATATTTGCATATAAATTATTGCTGTGTTGTTGTTAACGTTACCTGGAAGATTCTAGTGTAATTAATTCATCAAAATGTCACAAACTGAATCATTTCAGAAGGGAGAAGAACAAGCAAGAGGAATAAATCAGAATGGGGTCATATGAAACATGGATGGTGTCCTTGACATCAAACATCCAGAATCAAGATGAAAGTTGTTTCCCGTTTGTTTTATTCAAAACATCAGAAACATCACTAGTTATTTATTTTGTTTTACAGTTTTCAGCTATGAAATAAAAAAAAGGTTTCCAGTGATCAACTGTGTAGGAGAACACAGCTTTGCAGAGTTCTACTTCTATAGTTCAAGTCACCTGATGTTAAGACGTTTTGGAGCATGTATTGTTTGCGTGTATTATAATGTCATTTTATTATCACTCATTTATTTATTTCAATATGTGAAGTTGTCTTGAATTATCTGTTGTTTGATGTACATATGAAACACTCAATAAATATACATAACATCTACTATACATTTTTCACAGTTAAAGGGGCAATCTGAAGTTCAAACAATAACAAAGCATCACTGGGTCGGTAAAAAGCTGAGGAATGGGGCTGGAGAAATTGCAGATTGCCCCTTTAAACTAAATCTACCACTACTAATATGCTACAAATACAATGCATTCGGAAATCATTCCACATTTTGTTACATTACAGCCTTATTCTAAAATGTATTACATTGTTTTTTTATCTCATCAATCTGTTGGGGTGTTAGGACCTAGTTTAACAATTATGCATCCATCCGTGAGTAACTCTGGTCCGTCAGCACTCATCCACTCAGGACCTATTTATTCATACAGGTCTGTATATACATACTCATGTACAGTTGTTATATTATATCACATGCAATATTGTAAGTAATTATTGGACGTAGGCATTCACTCAGGAATGCATATTAGTATCCTGCCAGTTGCACCTTTTCTCATTGCTTTTAGTATATCGAATGTGCAATAAGTGCAGTTGTCTGTAATTAAACCCTGCGCACTAAGGACTGTATTTTAAGGGAATTACTATTATTACCCCAAATGATATCATACACACATTTAGCTATTAAAGTATCTCTTCCTGTCATTTACCTGTACAGTTTGTGTAAACATGCAAGTATTCACTTATCTGTAAATATAACTGTATACCTAACTGTACAGCTAATTTAACCATGCAAAATTTTCACTTACCTGTTCATTTAGCCAGTCTGTCTATTAAGTAAACTATTATTACCCTCGCTCATATCATACGCATTTTTAGCTACTGAAGTATTTCTCTGCCATCGACCTGTATAGTATAGTTAACCATCCAACATCCACCAACGTATAGTGTACATATTCAGCCAACCACCCATACTATGCAATGTCCTTTTACAGCTTTTTTTTGCACTCCAGATATCTTGTATTTCTATACTTTTTCATACTGCCGCTCTATGTATCATGTACCGTGTATCTGTCTTTTGTGTACTTTCGTTGTGGCATTTTGCACCTGCCCTGTGTTTTGTTGTAGCTGCTTGACAATGAAATTTCCCCCCCGGGGGATCAATAAAGTACCTATCTATCTATCTATCTATCTATCTATCTATCTATCTATCTATCTATCTATCTATCTATCTATCTATCTATCTATCTATCTATCTATCTATCTATCTATCTATCTATCTATCTATCTATCTATCTATCTATCTATCTATCTATCTATCTATCTATCTATCTATCTATCTATCTATCTATCACACAAAACACCATAATGTCAAAGCAAAAGATTTTTTTAAATGTTGCTAATGTAGTATATACATATACATATATATATATATATATGAAATATTACATTTACATAAGTATTCAGACCCTTTACTCAGTACTTTGTTGAAGCACCTTTGGCAGTGATTACAGCCTCCAGTCTTCTTGGGTATGACGCTACAAGCTTGGCACACCTATATTTGGGGAGTTTCTCTGCAGATCCTCTCAAGCTCTGTCAGGTTGGATGGGGACCGTCACTGCACAGCTATTTTCAGGTCTCTCCAGAGATGTTGGATCGGGTTTAAGTCAGGCTATGGCTAGGCTACTCAAGGACATTCATAGACTTGTCCCGAAGCCACTCCTGCGTTGTCTTGGCTGTGTTCTTAGGGTCTTCGATCCTGACTAGTCTCCCAGTCCCTGCTGCTAAAAAACATCCAATACTGCAGAAGTGTTTTGGTACCCTTCCCCAGATCTGTGCCTTGACACAATCCTGTCTCTGAGCTCTACGGACAATTCCTTGGCTTAGTTTTTGCTCTGACATACACTGTCAACTGTGGGACCTTATATAGATAGGTGTGTGCATTTCCAAATCATGTCCAATCAATTGAATTTACCACAGGTGGACTCCAATCAAGTTGTAGAAACATCTCCTAGGATGATCAATGGAAACAGGATGCACCTGAGCTCAATTTCGAGTCTCATAGCAAAGGGTCTGAACACTTATGTAAATAAGGTATTTCAGTTTTTTATTTTTAACAATTTGCTAAAAAATGTGGAAAAAGTCAAGGGATCTGAATACTTTTGAAAGCACTGTACATCCTAACAGGCCCTCTCCATTCTCGCTAATTTAACACACAGCATTAACAATGTTACAATAGAAGTGAATGAAGTTGAGATTCCACTTTTACTCTAAACACTAATATCGACCCTGTGAGTTTGATTATGTCCACAAAGGGAAGGCTACACTTTCATTAAAATTTTTCTCTCATTAGCTCAATTATTTACCCAAACCTTGAGAATACATGGTCAGACCTTGCCAATTAAAGCACATCGATTCCTTCTTCTCTATGAAATCATACAAATTATATCACTTAGGCATAATGCAAGGAAATGCTCTCGACAGCCTTGCTAAATTATCATGTATATTTCAGTCCACTGCATGGCATATAGGAAGAGCTGTGCAGGAGTCTGGTCAATAACTTCATGTGTGTTTCTGCAGGGCTGGGGTTTGGTTGGGTAAAAGGCACGATCATTCATTGCTTATTGATTGAGGAATGACACCTGCTGATTCCCCATAGCTCTGTGTTGTTATTTTATTCAGGATGTGTTGGATTTTTAACACACTCATAGGATTACCATAGGGAAGGCACTGAAGACTAACTGACTGGAATTAGTTTGTGGTCGTGAGGGCAACAGTGCGCACGCACACTAACACACACACACACACACACACACACACACACACACACACACACACACACACACACACACACACACACACAAACACAACAACACACACACACTCTCTCAAACACACACACACATTAATTAAGTACCAGAGTGCCAGCATGTCTGATTACCACAGTGATTAATTGACTTACTATGTGCACCAATCAATGGAAAAACCCATTCCTCGTTCCTAAAAAAGTAATGTTGCCTTGGTTGGTTCCTTCAGTCATCCAACTCCTCTATCTCCCTTCCCTACTCTCACAGTCACAGGTGATATTCTCCCGGTCTCTGATGGATTGTCATCAACTGTCATCAATGGCAGCAGACCTTGAACCAGCTACAAGATAAGGGATTCTCTGCTCTGCATAAGTGTGTGGTGGGCAGACTGAGAATGAGCTGCTTCTGAAAACGAAACATAGATTCCTTCTCTTTCTTTTGTTCTGTCTCTCTCTCTGTCTCTCTCTGTCTCTCTCTGTCTCTCTCTGTCTCTCTCTCTCTGTCTCTCTCTCTGTTTCATACACATGCACACACATACCCTCCACCCCTACACACTCCTCCTCTCCATGTCTAGTAGCTATCAGGAGACATGGCCCAGGCAGCCAGGCATCACAGTGTGTTTCCCCTGCAGAGTGTCATGTTCCTGAGTCCAGACCCAGACTCCAACAACACCAGCCTGCCTCTTCAGAGACAAGGGGCCTGGGTCTGGCCCTAGTTAGCATTTCTGTAGAGCTGTACGGTGAGATACATGAACTTTATCCTTCACTGACACAGGTATATGTCCAAGAAACTCCATAACTACTTTGGATAACTTTTGTTCACGTTGCCCCTGTAAGTCTACTAATGCATCAGGTGATCTTGCGAAACATCATTTACAAAGAGCAGAAAACGTTTATGGAGATCTGTATGATAGGATCCATTTTATTCCAGTCGAACGTTGAGCGTGTCAGTGAAAGTGTCAGTCTGACCTCTGATGAAGTAAAGAGACTGCTGTGTGGGTTGTCCATCACTTTGGGGCGATGACAGCTCCTGTGGATTAGTTCATCGCTGTCCCCCTGTTTTTCTCCAAGGGTTTTACACACCTTCCACCCTTCCACCCTCTCACTAGACCAGGCTACAGTAATGTATGCTATGCGACGCCCTGGGCCACGAGAAGCCCTGTCTGAATGTGTGTCAATAGAGACGTGTCCAGTAATCTTAGTGGCACTCTGTTGTGTCAGGCTAATGCACTGGGCTGGTGGGTACATGACTCTCAATGCTTTCATAAGGGCCTGTGGCTTCTGCCCCACACACAGACATAAATACAACCAAAACTATGCACACACACGCACATAATATGCACACAGGCACACACACACACACACACAGACGCAGACACAGAGACACACACACATGCAATCCGTCTTCTCCCCTCACCCTCCATGCCGATACTTGGTGATAACTGTGTGTATGACCTTCGCAGGCACAGCCTTGTTAGTGATAACTTCATTTTTAACCTCACGCAGTAGTTACCCATGTTGTCCTTAGGTCATCACCCTGTGTCTAACCTTCCCGGTGGTGTTAGTAAGAACCCTGCAGGCTCCGAGTCATGCTGAGCTGTCACACACCGCCGCCTTCCCAGGACACCTCATTCAACCTCTGCCCTGGGCAACACACTCACACACAGACAGAAACACCCCTGCGACCCCATGCCCTGAGTACAAAACACACACCATACACACGCGACACCCTATGCATGACCTTTGCATTTTCATTTTCTCTGACCAACCTTATTGCTGCACATATGTCCAGTAACAATCTTTCACAATCATTTGGGACTGAGGCCATAAGACTGCAATTTTGTAAACAATGTCTGTTATTTGACATCTGAGTGCTGAACTATCTCTTTAATATTGTCACACACAAACACACACTACAAAAGAGACTTTCTGACACCAGTGTAGAAACTATAAGATGAAGGCTCAGTGGTCGTTTTTCTGGGCTGGTGCCATGGGAGGTTTAGAAGGTGAAAGGTATTTTTTTCAGAGATAAATTGCTTATTTTCCTTTGCTCTTCCTCTATGAACTAGACCTTTGGCCCTCGGAGGCTCCTGGCCAACTCCTGAGCAATCTACTTTTATTGCAGTTAATACTCCAAGGTAAAAAAACAACTTCTGAGACGCCATGGCGAGTCTACAGCCCCTGACACCAGACTTAAGTGCCAATCCATTTTTAATCATGCTTGAATCAATAGAGGGGGAGCTATTTTTGAGTGAAAAGGAAAACATTGATTACGAAATGAAAAACTCTGAATGTCCTTTTTCAAATGTAGTTCAGTAGTTATCCTGACCTGTCGACTGTCGTTATCTCTTTGTGCCTCTCAGAAGAACACGACTTGCAGGTCCCTGTAAACGGCACAGAGCACAATTTAATGGCCGATTCATGTGCAAATTATTTAAATATTAATGTGTACATTTTCTATCAGATATTCTCGGGCGGCAATAAAGGGCTATTTGTGCGTTTTCTCACTTGTGCGTAATGGATTAGATGTGATTGGGGGACTTTTTATGGCCTGCACTTTGTTCGCATTTTAATAGGGAGGTATGAGAGTAGTGTTGCCAGTTCATCAAACCGTGCCTGAATACCAATGGAGAGAGAGATGGTACTACCACTGCCGGAGGAGAAGAGGTCAAAGTGTTTCTGTGTAAAAGAAAAAAAGAAGGAAAGGAAAAAATACAATACGCCTACAGTGTCTTGTAATTACTATAACTCCCTCTATCTTTCACCTTTATACAGTGTATTGTTATTACTATAACTCCCTCTATCTTTCACCTTTATACGGTGTATTGTTATTACTATAACTCCCTCTATCTTTCACCTTTATACGGTGTCCCCCCGGGGGATCAATAAAGTATCTATCTATCTATCTATCTATCTATCTATCTATCTATCTATCTATCTATCTATCTATCTGTCTGTCTGTCTGTCTGTCTGTCTGTCTGTCTGTCTGTCTGTCTGTCTGTCTGTCTGTCTGTCTGTCTGTCTGTCTGTCTGTCTGTCTGTCTGTCTGTCTGTCTATCTATCTATCTATCTATCTATCTACTATAACTCCCTATATCTTTCACATTTATACAGGGTCTTGTTATTACTATAACTCCCTCTATCTTTCACCTTTATACAGTCGTGGTATTACTATAACTCCCTCTATAGTGGTTGCTCGTTTTAAAAGTTGCAGCATACTGCAGCATGGCTTGCAAGATGCTGCGGTACGAAACGGCATAGTATTTACTGTCGGCCATTTTTGCCGTTAATGCTGTTAATGCTCGTTGAAACCACCAGAGGGCATCTTTGAGGGCAACTTTATGAAGCTTGTTGGAGCGAGCTTTCTTTAGCAAATAATCCTACAGTACAGATGCCCATGCAGGCCAAACGTTTTAATTGCTATACACTATCTGAAAGAGCATAACAAGTTAATTAATTTTGTTGACATGAAGCAAATAAAGGTTAAATAAAACCATAGCCTCAGCTACTATAGCACAGATAAATACATCTTAAAACATGCTTTTCTGTTATTTTGAAAGAAAATTGTCTTAGTTTTGTTTTTTTATGACCTTCCTAAACAAAAAATGCTTGGATGTCTTTGTGATTGTGTGTATTAAATTGATTTATTGTACTGGCGGCTATTGGTAGGCTACTCGTTGAGTCCTGGATATTCTACTGTTAATATGCATGCTGTATTTCAGATCTTCATGGCACAGTCTATAGCACGCTGTGCTTTGTGCCCAATGGTTGAGTGTTTGAAGCCTGCTTTTTCACAATATTTATCTTAATGTTTTAAAACTGTTTGAAAATCTATATGTTTATTAAGCTTATTGTAACCACAATGTCACAAATAATTGAGAACACACAACATGAGCAGATTAACTTGGTCAAAACATTGTCTGCCTTTAAATGCTTTATCATCCAAATGTTTAAAGTGCGTGTGGGCGACGGAGAGAAACGAAGCAGTCAGTCCACATGCATTTTCCGTTAGGGCAAATCTGGTCTGTGATATTGAGTATATGTTTACATTTTACATTTTAGTCATTTAGCAGACGCCCCTTATCCAGAGCGATATTAAGTTTATGGTCACGGCATATTTTCAAAATGCCTCCAGCTGTCCATCACTACTGTAAATAAAAACAGTGGTACAATTCTATCATTTAATTCACTAAAAGAAATTGCACATAATGCTTTATGCATTTTTCGTTAGGGCAAATCTGGTCTTTTATTAATGAAAGCATAAAGATGTTGAACAAATACAAACATTTAGTAGTCCCATGTAGCTCAGTTGTTAGAGCATGGCCCTTACAGTGTTAGGGTTGTGGGTTTGATTCCCATGGGGGACCAGTAAGAAAACAATAATGAAAATGTATTGTAGCACTTAACCATCTCTACATTCCCACCCTGGCCCCCTCCCCCTCTATTCTAGAACACAGAGGTGTGTCATTGACATCACCAACAGTGGGTTCACATGTCAAAAGGCAAGTAGAAACCCCATTGTCCCCTGGATTAGGGCAGTTAAATCACCATGGAGGCCTAATCTCCTGTTTCTTTTTTAACCTTTAATTAACTAGGCAAGTCAGTTAAGAGCTAATTCTTATTTACAATGATGGCCTAGGAACAGTAGGTTAACTGCCTTGTTCAGGGGCAGAACAATAGATTTCTGCCTTGACAGCTCGAGGATTCGGTCCAGCAACTTTTCAGTTACAGGCCCAACACTCTAACCACTCGGCTACCTGGGACCCTCTGCACACATTGTCAACAGTCAGCCTCGAAGCATCGTTACCCATAGCTCCACAAAAGCGGCAGCCCTTGCGGAGCAAGGGAAACAACTACTTCAAGGTGGCAGAGAGAGTGATGTCACCAATTGAAACGCAGCTAGGCGCACCACTAACTTCCTAGCCGTTTCACACCGTTTCACACATAACCAATTCCAAGTTCGTGGGCTAGAAGAACCATCCTCACATTTTTATCAAATGCCACATCTCCCCTGAAGCACTCCTGCAAGCCTGGAGGAAGTGTAAACACTCCTCCTAAATGCATCACGATCACCTCTTCACAGTGCACATTCTATCATGACAGAATCTCAACTCATTTGCGCTGCTCTCGGCTTCCTCCTTTTCCTCCTAGTTACCTGTACTGACACTGACTGATCAAGCTAATTATTTCTTTCATTCACTGCTTTTCTCGCATTGGCTAACTGAGATCGCCTATTTTTATTCACATACTGTAGGTATATTTTCTTTATGTGGATTCTTCGCGGGATATATTTTCAAACAAGGAAGTGCTGTGTGGCACGTTAGGCATTTTTACCAATCAGGTTTCCGAAAAGGACCTTTAAAATGCCAGTAGCCAATCGGATGCCAGAAAATGACTCATAGTGTAAATTAACTTTATGACAAAGTTAATTTGTCATAAAGTTAACTAACATATTTCTCTCAATTGTACATTTTTTGCTTTACTCGTTATGACGTTATAATTACTTATATTTGCTTCCACCGTAATGTTTTTATCAGCTATCTTTGCTTTACAAAGGCACCAGCTATATGTCCCCATAGCGTCAAATTCGTCATTGGTCATTGGAACTCGATATGATTGGTCATATAAAAACTTTGGGACCCAAATGCATAAAGAGTGCTCTAACTCCCCCCTGCAGAGGTCTGGAGCAATGAAGCCGTGACGCTGGGTACCTCTAAATCCCGCGGCAAAAGCTTGCAACTTTTAAAGGAGGAACCACTTTATCTTTCACCTTTATACAATGTATTTTTATTACTATAACTCCCTCTTTATTTCACCTTTATACAATGTATTGTTAATACTATAACTCCCTCTATATTTCACCTTTATACAGTGTATTGTTATTACTATAACTCCCTCTATCTTTCACCTTTATACAGTGTCTTGTTATTACTATAACTCCCTCTATCTTTCATCTTTATACAGTGTTGTGTTATTACAATAAATCCCCCTATCTTTCACCTTTATACAGGTAGCCGAGTGGTTAGGGTGTTGGGCCCATAACCGAAATGTTGCTGAATTTAATCCCTGAGCTGGGATTCTGCCTCTGAACAAGGCAGTTAACCCACAGTTCCTAGGCTGTCTTTGTAAATAAAAATGTGTTCTAAACTAACTTGCCTAGTTAAATAGAGGTTATACAATACAATTACTATAACTCCCTCTATCTTTCACCTTTATACAGTGTCGTGTTTGTTTGTTTAAATTGGAACATTTCAATCTCAACATTTGAAAATCTGATCTATGCTACTTTACTGTATAGCCATACATAATTTAGTACATTTTGATTCTGTACATTGAGCAACTGATTGTTTTCAACAAACCTCAACCAGAAAACTCCATTGCCTCGCCCTATTTATTGAAAATTGACAGTCTAACGTTGCAGTCCCAGCAGAGAAAGATGCAGTGAATTAGATGTACAGCTCCCGTCCCAAAACAGATGTAATTAACAATTTGTCTGACATGCCGATATGTAAATGATACAGCTGCATCTAAATGACTGCTTCTGGGATAAAAAAAACTGCGCTATAACTTGGTGGCATATGGCCACTATAGACTATTTGCTGGCAATTCATATACACAAAGCCATACATATGGTCAGGAACGCAGAGGCAGCACATTGCCTTTCTGAAACCGTATGTTGACGTCCCATCTATGGTGAGTCATTTAGAGTTTTACGTCTAGAAGTTTGTTTTATGTTGCCAGTGATGAAATCGAGATAACAGTGATTACAGTGGAGGGTAAAATAATTGCATACATTGTGTACAGCATACATTATTCCACCCTGCTTTGGTCTGTTATCTGAATAAAATAGTGAAGTGACTTCCAACATGAATAATCCTCATTACTCACAAATGCATGATGGCTAATGCAGGTTCACAGCATCCTCTGTTATTATTTCAATTATAAACCATGACCTCATAGACAATAGTACTGTGCACTATTCCATACTATGTGCAAAGTCTATCTGTTAATAATTCATGCCTGAGTTTACAAATGGCACTGTTGCGCTCAGACAATCCAGCCCGACTTGCTCATCTCTCAGACTGCTGTTTGGAGAAAATACATTTTTAATTTTTGTCCTAGATTACTAATTTCATCTCTGCCGAGTGGCGTGCATGGAGGCCCATTATTTTGCCTCCGTGGTAGATGTTTTCCCTGCATATAATAACTTGTGAAGGGGAACATACAGTATGAGAGGATGAACGCAACCAGTTAGGGATTGAGTGTATTCATTGTGATAGGTGGCAACCGGGCAGCCATTTCCATGTGCTAGCGAATTAAGCATCTTCCTGTTAGGCCAAAAGCTGCTACAGGAAATAAGTCAGTGAGTCTCCTGTTGTTGCACTTCTAGGCTAATAGGATATAGACATGCACAGGTAGGCATTACACACCAACACCTCCATCAGCGAAGATAGAACTCCACCCCACCTGATGTTTATTATAAATACTACACCTGTTTGTCTGTCCGTCCGTCCGTCTGTCTGTGACTGAGGAAAACCAATTCTGTATGTATCGGGTTGGAACCGGTTCAGGGTACAGAGACAAAAAAAAGAAAATATTTTTTCTGAGCAACAGAAACAGAACTGTGAACGGAAGTTATCTATACTGTTCCGGAACAGAATCTTTATTTTATAAGAATGGGAACCGGTCAATAACATTCTGGTCATTTTTTCACCAGTCCCACTAAAATGAAACAACGGGCCAATGCAAAGCCCTCACTCTGTCACTTCCAAACTTATTCCAGTGTCTGCCTGTCACCTGAACATCTTTGCCAGTGTGTTGGCTAGCTGCCCCTCCCCCCTCTGAAGTATAGGTTACTGTAGCCTAGTGATGTTAAAAGCGTGATTCAGAAGATAGGGAGAGAGATTTTTAAAAAGAGAAGAACGGATGAACTTTTTAAATGCTAGTTAATGATAATATAGTTATAACGTTTCATGTTGGTTTTATAAAAAGGTAAGACGTGTTTTTAATTCTGGTGCTGCTCTGCACACACAAGCTTATTAGCTAGCAAGCATACGCTGGTCCAGCATTAAGCCAACTCTCTGAAGTTCAAAGACGTTCAAAGTTCCTAAATAGAAGCCGCTCCTCTGTAGGTATAATTCTGTGGGCCTAACTCAGATAATAAATGTCATAACAAGATGCCCAGCGCTTCAAGCCAAGGCTCCTCCTCCACCCTCTCTCACTCTCCCCCACCTGCAAAATTTCAGTTGCATCTCACTGTCTGTCCATCACGCATGTAAATAAACAACTTGCCCGCGCCATAGCAAGTTGCTCTATCTGCACTGATTGGTGAAGTAATTTAATGAGCTAAATGTAAAAAACTGTTGATTTCTGAGGTTAAAAAAGGAACAGAATATGAACTGTTACTTTTTTGGGGTTCCAACCGGCTCAGAACTTTATTTTGCTGGTCAGAACAGTGGAACGGAACATAAACATGTATGATTCTGTTCAGAACGCAACGATTGGAAAATCTTTTCGATTCCAACTAGGGCTGTGGCAGACATGACATTTTGTCAGCCGGTGATTGTAACTGCCGGTCTGTCTCACGGTCATTGACCATTAATTAACATAAACACATTTAGCATCTCCTGGCTTCCATGCATAGACTACAAGCCACTGGTGCAGACCTTTGGAACATCTACATTTTAAAAAGTATAATAAATCAATTTAATACAGCCTACACCATCACAATAAATCCATTATTTATTTTAGATAGGTCTAAAGAAACATTATATGAAAAACATATATATTTCAGAAGAACAGAAGGGTCTGAGTTTTCTTTATGTTAGGCCCTGATCTGGCTATGCCATATGGCTGTGGGCTATCACTTAGCAGACAAGATTTGCTTAGAATTCTGTAGCATTATTTTATTTTATTTTCTAGTATGAAAAATACAATTGAACATAGCTGAATAAAATAGAAAGGATATTTTCTCCAAACAATTTCTGAGGGAGTGCACACATGCGGATATTGTGTGTGGAGCGTTTAACAAAGAAACAGATCCACCTCTATGCTTAATTTAGAGTTATTTATGCATGTGATACGAACGTTGGGTTATATGTTTGGATTTTTAATACTTTCTAAGGCTGCATAAAGAAACTCTAATCATGATATTAAAAAAGTTGCGTGAAATCATGAGCTTTGTTTCATCAGTCTCTCTTTCCCAATTTGACAAGAATCCCCTTGTTTGGCCATAATGCCCCCTAAAAAAATGTATGCCATTTGTGGCCAGTGGTCGTTGTGCCCTTCTCCGAAGCACCTCTCACTCACATGGCTCGCTCAGATATCTCAATTCTTATTAGCCAATGCGGTCACATGATCGGGCCCTTCTCACATCTCAGCTCCTAAGTCGGCTACAAGTGAAGACAGATATATTGGGGATGTAACTGCACACGTCAGTCTTATCAAATTCCGAGCCGCATATGAAAGATGTTAGAAGAACTGTCAACATTTACTTTTCGTCAGCCAACAAGACGAGTAGGCCTAAAAAATAGCAAACGCACTAGCCTATGTCAATCTACTATCCCCCATAGTACAAAAGTTGACCTATTCAATGTCTTTCTGTGTGAGAAATAAATATTCCAAACAACGGTCTGGGACAGTTGTGGGATAAGATAGATCCCAAATTAATACAACTACTAGCATCAAAACCACGTTTAAAGGCTGATGCAACAGATTAGAACGTTTAGCTCCAAATGTTGATAAAGTATTAGGCTATTTCTTCACATTATATTAGGCTATAAGCACAAAATACAATAAATTAGCGGGAAAACACCATTCTTCAAAGTACCCGCAAATGCGATTATGCATGTAATGCTTTTGTTATAAAGGTGCATTTTTCCCCAAACTTGAAACTCACTCTTATGTATGCCAGTTATGCTCTACACCGGTTGAAAAGAGGATTAATGTGTTTCATTTTAAGAAGTTACTTGGCCACTTTAGTTGTCATACAAACCTTATCAAAACATAAAGCCCTATGGTCTAGCCTACATCAGGTGTGTGACTACGGTTTTAAAAAGTCTCAAAAAAAGCAATGCACTGTTTCTTGCCTTACTACACACAAGCTGGGCATTATTCACAAGTGATAATATATTAGTAAGTGATAGGCTAATATTGTCACCGATCAAACTATTCTTTATTTAGTCTTGTCTTTACATATACTAAATAATACACGTGTGAACTTTGTTTTGATTTAGAATCGACCATAATCATGCTCCTGTCTTGAAACAGGGCGAGGGGAAAAAAATACATGTCGTCTATGCACTTAGATAGCGAATGGAGGATGCTTTCCCTGTGGTTCATTTTAATGCCAGCATATAGAAATGTTGTGCAACATGAGCTCATGGGCTCTCATTAATTGTTTGATTTGATTTTTGATTGCATTTGCATTGATGTCAGAGTGATTAGAGGGACAATAGAGTGCTGAGTACCAGGCAGTTAGCAAGTTTGATAGGCTACCAATGACCATCAGCAGCATCAGAGCTTGGAGAAGCCTAGTTACCATGATTAAACGGTCAAGTGGAATTTGACTGCCGTCATGACTCGTGACCACCAGTGTGGTGGTAATACGGTCACCGTAACAGCCCTAGTTCCAACCCCTGGAATGTACACTACATAACCACAAGTATGTGGAGACTTGCTCGTCGAACATCTCATTCCGAAATCATGAGCATTAATATGGAGTTGGTCTCCCCTTTGCTGCTATAACAGCCTCCACTCTTCTGGGAAGTCTTTCCACTAGATGTCGGATCATTGCTTCGGAGACTTGCTTTCATTCAGCCACAAGAACATTAGTGAGGTCGGGAACTGATATTTGGCGATTAGGCCTGGCTTGCAGTAAGGTGTTCCAATTCATCCCAAAGGTGTTCGATGGGGTTGAGGTCAGGGCTCTGTGCAGGCCAGCCAACTCCGTCCACATCAATCTCGACAAACCATTTCTTTATGGACCTCGCTTTGTGCACGTGTGCATTGTCATGCTGAAACAGGAAAGGGCCTCAAACTGTTGCCACAAAGTTGGAAGCACAGAATCGTCTAGAATGTTATTGTATGCTGTAGCATTAAGATTTCCCTTCATTGGAACTAAGGGGCCTAGCACGAACCATAAAAAACAGCCCCAGACCATATTCCTCCTCCACCAAACTTTACAATTGGCACTATGCATTTGGGCAGGTAGCATTCTCCTGGCATATGATGGACTGCCAGATGATGAAGCTTGATTCAACACTCCAGAGAACATATTTTCCATTCCTCCAGAGTCTAATGGCGGTGAGCTTTCACCACTCCAGCCGACGCTTGGCATTGTTCATGCTGAGCTTAGGTTTGTGTGCGGCAGCTCGGCCATGGAAACCCATTTCATGAAGCTCCTGCCAAAGAGTTCATTTGCTGACGTTGCTTCCAGAGGCAGTTTGGAACTCGGTAGTGCTTCAGCACTTCGTGGCTGAGCCGTTGTTGCTCCTTAGCGTTTCCACTTGTTATATGCTAATGTGAAGGACGCATACAACTCCACTGCACTCCCTCCCCTCGGTAGATCGGATCACAACCTTGTCCACCTCACCCCACTCTACAGGCCTTTGGTCCAACAGCAGCCTGCAACCACCAGGACCATTAGGAGATGGTCCCCGGAGGCGAATGAGGCCCTACAGGACTGCTTTGAAACAACAGACTGGGATGTGCTCTGTGAGGCTCATGGGGAGGACATCGATGGACTCACTGACTGCATAACAGACTATATTAATTTTTGTGTAGACAACACTGTACCCACCAGGAAGATATGCTGTTTCCCAAACAATAAACCCTGGGTCACCAGCGACCTGAAGGCCCTGCTGAATGAGAAGAAGAGGGCCTTCAAGGAGAGGGACAAGGACAAGGACAAATTGAAATGCGTCTAGAGAGAGCTGAAGTTGCGGATTGCTGAGGGGAAGAAAGTGTATAAGGAGAAGATGGAGGACAAGCTGAGGCAGAGCCAGGTGAGAGAGGTGTGGAAGGGTATGAGAAATATCACTGGCTTCAAAAAGTCAAACAGTGGGCAGACGGAGGGGACCCAGGACAGAGCCAATGAGCTGAACCAATTTTTTAACAGGTTTGATACTGGCCCTGTCCACCTCCCCTCCAGCTCCCCAGACCACACACCCTCACGGCTGTCCCACCCCCACTTTGCTCACAGCACCTCTGCTGAGACAATCAGTGACCCCACCTCCGCCCCTGCTCCCCCTGGACTGATCCTCAACACCCCCCTTCCCCCCACCTCCCCACCTGGGCTGGCTTTCACCACCAACCAAGTGAAGAGAGAGCTGGAGAGACTACATCAGTGGAAAGCGGCAGGCCCTGATGGCATCAGCCCAAGGGTGCTTAGGGTCTGTGCTGACCAACTGTGTGGAATACTCCAGCGTCTTTTCAACCTTAGCCTGAGCCTAGAAAGGGTCCCTGTGCTGTGGAAAACATCCTGCCTCGTCCCAGTGCCCAAGAAGGCACACCCCACTGTCCTGAATGACTTCAGACCTGTAGCGCTAACATCCCACATCATGAAGACCCTGGAAAGGTAAGTCCTCGCTCACCTCAGACCCCTGGTGTGTACATCAATGGACCCCCTGCAGTTTGCATACCAGCGCAACATCGGGGTGGAAGATGCAATCATCTACCTTCTGCAGAGGGCCTACTCTCACCTGGACAACGCAGGTTGCACTGTGAGGGTTATGTTTTTTGACTTCTCCAGTGCCTTCAATACCATTCAGCCCCTGCTACTGGGTGAGAAGATGAGGAGGATGAAAGTGGAAGCACCCTTAGTCTCCTGGGTCACGGACTACCTGACCGGTAGGCCACAATTTGTGCGACTACAGAGCTGTGTGTCAGAACGGGCAGTTAGCAACACAGGGGCCCCCCAGGGAACGGTCCTGTCCCCCTTCCTGTTCACCCTCTACACCTCAGACTTCAGATATAACTCTGAAACATGCCACCTACAGAAGTTCTCGGATGACTCTGCTATTGTAGGGTGCATCAGGGGTGGGCAGGAGGAGGAGTACAGGAGCACAATCATTGACTTTGTGTTGTGGTGTGAGCAGAACCACCTTCAGCTCAACATCAGCAAAACAAAGGAGATGGTGGTGGATTTCAGGAGAACCAAGGCACAACTGACTGCAGTCCCTATACAGGGGATGGATGTGGAAATGGTTGGGTCATACAAGTTCCTGGGAGTCCATATGGACAACAGGCTGGAATGGGCTGGTAACACCGGGGCCCTGTACAAAAAGGGCTAGAGCCGACTCTACTTTCTGAGGAGGCTCAGGTCCTTCAACGTGTGCAGTAAACTACTGCATACCTTCTACCAGTCTGTGGTGGCCAGTGCCATCTTTTTTGCAGTGGTGTGCTGGGGAGCAAACATCAAAGCCAGTGATGTTTCTCGGGTAAATAAGCTGATCAGGAAGGCTAGCTCTGTCCTGGGGATGAGCCTTGACACTCTAGAGGAGGTGGCGGAGAGACGGATCCTGGCCAAACTTCTGGCCATCATGGACAACGTCACCCACCCTCTGCACGCTATGGTTATGACGCAGAGGAGCACTTTAAGTCACAGACTGATCCCACCACGGTGTGCCAGAGAGCGCTACAGGAGGTCCTTCCTGCCGGCGGCTATTAGACTATATAATGCCTCCCCGGGGTGCCGTGCCGTCGGCAACATAGATCTGGAACTGTTAGGGTGCTAGGACCTAGTTTAACAATTATGCATCCATCCGTGAGTAACTCTGGTCCGTCAGCACTCATCCACTCAGGACCTATTTATTCATACAGGCCTGTATATACATACTCATGTACAGTTGTTATATCATATCACGTGCAATATTGCTAGTAATTCTTGGACCTAACTTACGTAGGCATTCACTCAGGAGTGCATATTAGTATCCTGTCAATTGCACCTTTTCTCATTGCTTTTAGTATATCGAATGTGCAATACGTGCAGTTGTCTGTAATTAAAGCCTGCACACTAAGGACTGTATTTTAAGGGAATTACTATTATTACCCCAAATGATATCATACACACATTTAGCTATTAAAGTATCTCTTCCTGTCATTTACCTGTACAGTTTGTGTAACCATGCAAGTATTCACTTATCTGTAAATATAACTGTATACTTAACTGTACAGCTAATTTAACCATGCAACATTTTCACTTACCTGTTCATTTACCCAGTCTGTCTATTAAGTAAACTATTATTACCCTCGCTCATATCATACGCATTTTTAGCTACTGAAGTATTTCTCTGCCATCGACCTGTATAGTATAGTTAACCATCCAACATCCACCAATGTATAGTGTACATATTCAGCCAACCACCCATACTATGCTATGTCTTTTTTATAGCTTTTATTTTTTTGCACTCCAGATATCTTGTATTTCTATACTTTTTCATACTGCCGTTCTATGTATCATGTACCGTGTATCTGTCTTTTTATCTATCTATCTATCTATCTATCTATCTATCTATCTATCTATCTATCTATCTATCTATCTATCTATCTATCTATCTATCTATCTATCTATCTATCTATCTATCTATCTATCTATCTATCTATCTATCTATCTATCTATCTATCTATCTATCTATCTATCTATCTATCTATCTATCTATCTATCTATCTATCTATCTATCTATCTATCTATCTATCTATCTATCTATCTATCTATCTATCAGCACTTACAGTTACCGATTTTATACACCTATCAGCAACGGGTGTGGCTGAAATAGCCGAATCCACTATTTTTAAGGGGTGTCCACACACTTTTGTATATATAGTGTATGTCAGGTGAGAAGCGTTATTTGATAAACTCTCTCACTGTCTCCCTCTTCATCGCTCTCCCCCTCACTCTCTCAACCTGCTCTCTCTCTACCCCTCTCTCTCACTCTCACTCTCTCTCCCTCTCTCTCCCTCTCTCTCCCTCTCTCTTTCCTTTTACTCTTTCTCTCTCTTTTTCTCTCTCTTTTTCCTTCTCTTGTTCTCTCTCTCTCTTGTTCTCTCTCTCTCTCTTGTTCTCTCTTCTCTCTCTGTTTCTCTCTCTCTGCCTCTCTCTCTGTCTGTCTCTCTCTGTCAAAGGGATCAAAGGCGTTGCTGAACCGTCTGTCTGCCTGAGGACCTGTTGTTTAAACTTCTCCTGCCGCCTCACAGACAGATATGAACACACTAAGTGTGTTCTTGCTCTACTTGGCTCTACTTGGCTCCATCTTTACCTATACAATCTACTGTATATGTTTTTACATTTCATGTGGTGGACATCTTGATGATTCAACCCCTTCATGGTTTGAATACATATAAGGAGCGTACCATGCACTTTTCATGGCTCTACTCTGTATCTATATGGTTCACAAAAAAAATTGTGATTTAACCATGTCTTCCAGTTAAATTGAATGCAGAATCCTACATATGTCTTAGTTTCATCATTATTCTGGAGCCTTCGGAAGCCCTGGCGGCCCAGCATGCCATCACCATAGAGACAGGGTGTTTTGGAAGCTAGCTAGTGTTTTTTCCCAGCGTATGTGTCATTACACTGTGAAGTCCCCTGCACCAAGCTCTTCTGATGAAATGGCTGCCGAAATGATGCAGCCCTATCTCTCAACTCTGTGAAGTACCCTGGTGGGGTGAGTCACTGGTCGGCTAAGCAAATATATGAGATGGATCACACAGACAATGGCCATACAAACGCACATCATTCCCCCACACACACTACAAACACGTACAAACATATGACAACACACTCAGGTAGAAAGGGAAACAGCTTTATGTTGTATTCATTTCAAGGCAGGTCTGTCATCAAGGCAGGTCTTACAGTGTGTCTCACATAATAAATTAGCCAGGGGCTTGGACAGACTACGAGGGCCTTTCTCTGTATGAACAACACATTAACCATACTAAATTATCAATAACAACACATTAACCCTACTACATGATCAATAAAAACACATTATCCCTACTACATTATTCTTTAACAATACATTAACCCTACTACAGTACATGATCAATTAACAACACATTATCCCTACTACATGTTCAATTAACAACACATTACCCCTACTACATGATCAATTAACAACACATTAACCCTACTACATGATCAATTAACAACACATTATCACTACTACATGATCAATTAACTACACATTAACCCTACTACATGATCAATTAACAACACATTAACCACAGTAAATGATAAATAACAACTAACTACTCCACATTCTGCATCTCTTACAATCTGATAATTCTGGTACAAAACAATAATTGGCTTTCCTAATTGATCATTGCTGTTGCAGTTTACATATGAAGCTGTATATTGGATTCACTCAAGATATATAAAATATTCACATTCTTTATGATAGCAGTAGGTGTCTGTCTGTCTGTCGCTGAATGATTACATCTTCTTTAGCTGTGGAGATGTTCATGACCGCTGACGGATGGCAAATAGCTGATAATATATTTGTCACAATGATCAAAAACAAACTATCTGGCTTTACTTGGGTCTTATATCCATAATTGGACTACAATTGTAGCATACTCTCTTCCATCACACCGGGATCAATAATCCCGTGGAGGGAACCCAACAAATGATCCCGGAGATCAGGCTGTGGGCATTCTCGCGCTGATGATGCGAGTGCCGAGATTGGAGAAACACAGAGGGGCCGGGGTTTAATGAAAAGTTGTGCTCGGGCCGCACACATTACCATGTCTTGACTTAGTGTCAAACACCCCCTGAAAGACAGAGCACCCGTAGTCTGCCGGGGGAATACACCGCTTGTCTAGACGAGATTACATTTTTTAATTCAGCAGTCAATTTCCCCGTTCTCATTCTTATCCCAGAGAACCATTAAAATAATGTGCTGTGGGGAGGATAAATCAGGCACTTAATTTAACAGTTGTTTAAAATACAAAACAATACAAGTAAAATACAATACAATGTTCTTCATCTCTCTCTCTAGGGTAAATAGTTAACACAGGCTATATCACACAGACGACACGATACCTGCATACTGTACATTTGAACAAGAACTCAACCATCAGCATTGAGTAAAATTAAGACTCAAATGTCAATGATCTCAACTCTCAATGTGTAACTTGGTGTCTTCTGTGTGCCTCCATTAGCTCATATGTTAATCACCCTGTTTCAGCATATGATATGATTTGATATGATGTGTGTTCATGCTTCCACTGTGTGATCAAATACCACTTTGACACTTTCTCACCTCCATCTATGTGTTATCCACAAACAGACCTGTGCATGTTGAGGTCGGTGACAACACCCTTTGACTTTCTGGGCTGCATAGAGTGTTTTGAGGCATGGCTTGATTTCTTCATTAGAACATTATAAACTATTTTAACAACTTCCATCTAAATAATGTATAGGTTTTCATGTTGATTGTGGAAATTAGACTTTGTGGCCCTATTCAAATGACTTCAAATTCTTAAAACTAGTCTGTTTCTAAACCTTTTGTAGAGTATGATGCTATTATGAGTGACCAGGTGTTCACACGTCAGTTTATTCTTAGCCTGACTTCATGTTGCTAATGAACTTCTGGGTGGAGCTTTTATCCCTTTAGTGTCAGTGTTATACTGCCATGGATGTTCTCCCTATATCATTCTCCTCACCATCTAATGGTACTTGAAAGTCCTGTGCAATAAATCTATCCATACCAAGTTCCAAAGGGTTACAAAAAAATAATCATATTTCTCAACATCCATTTCTTCATAAGAATAGAATGTGTTTTCTCTAACCCCTGGTTGTTAGAAGCTTCCATGGCATGTTGTTCTAAGTGTTATGTCAATATACAGTAACCCTGTATAAGTCAAGGGAGTAGAATTTCCCACAGTCATCCCACTGGGAAACAACTGTGTAAACTAACACTGTTTCCATGTAATTTCAACCAAAACAAAACACATTGAATCAACGTGGAAAACTGATTACATTTGCAAAAAGTCATCAACATAAGGGCTTTAAAAATTTATATTTTTTTACTTTTAACCTAAATCCAATTACATGGTGAATTTTTTTGTTGATTTCATGTTAGTTGACAACTCAACCAAACTAGACGTTGAACTGACGTCTGTGCCCAGTGGGATCGCATTATTCCAACTGAAGTACCATTGTTAGGATCCTGTGCTCGGTGTGCACTCTCAATTCCACTGTACTTTCTAGAGAAATGGATGTGGTCTCATAGAAGAACTGAAACTTCCCACAATTACCTGCAACACACTTCCTGTTATAGGAGGCACTTACGTTTCCACTTGCTTGTTTCCTGTTGGGGACAGTGAGTCATTTGTGACTGATGTATTACTTCATAATGTGACTCGTACCTTTGATCAATTCCCATCGGACGATCAGCGTCGAGGACGGTGTGGCTTGATTTAAGAATAAGAAAATTACAAAATAACAAGTTATCATAATAGGCTAGAAGGAGTTTTACATGGCAACCTAAAGTTTGGTGATTGATAACTGTTGAAATTACTTTACTGTTGGCATCTTTTTACTGGCACAAATGTATGGGGTGTTGGGTATAGCTATGTTTCTCTCACAATGAAATCCAACGAAGATTAAAATTGTTGAGAGAAGTGATTGCTTTATTGTTCAGAGTGAGGGAATTGCTACACTCAGGATGACTATCTGGTTTAGTAGAGCAAAGTGGATATGACACATTTGGGGAAAAAATGGAGAGGGCGGTGATTGGGATAATAATTGCAAAAAGTCCGGTGGCATTACATGTGTCAGGTTTGTAAAGCACAAACTTCTCATCACAAAAATGTGTCTAAACAAAAGTTTTCTGTGATTGAAATACCAACGAGTGTTTTCCTACAAAATGTACAGTCATCTTCTCAAAAATCACAAGCTATGGAAAATATACTATGTATACCCTGAACAAAAATATAAACGCAACATGTAAAGTGGTTGTCTCATGTCTTCGTCCCCCCCACAGTATTTATTTAAAAATAATTGCACATATTTTTTTTACATCGCTGTTAGTTAGCATTTCTCCTTTGCCAAGGTAATCCATCCACCTGACAAGAAGCTGATTAAACAGCATGATCATTACAAAGGTGCACCTTGTGCTGGGGACAATAAAAGGCCACTGTAAAATGTGCAGTTTTGTCACACAACACAATGGATCAGATGTCTCAAGTTTTGAGGGAGCGTGCAATTGGCATGCTGACTGCAGGAATGTCCACCCGAGCTGTTGCCAGATAATTCAATGTTGATTTCATTACCATAAGCCGCCTCCAACGATGATTTAGAGAATTTGGCAGTACGTCCAACTGGCCTCACAACAGCCGACCACGTGTATGGCGTTGTGTGGGCGAGAGGTTTGCTGATGTCAATATTGTGAACAGAGTGCCCCATGGTGACTACAGACAACAAACACAATTGCATTTTATCGATGGCAATTTGAATGCACAGAAATACCATGACGAGATCCTGAGGCCCATTGTGAGGCCCATTTTTTTAAGGTATCTATGACCAACAGATTCATATCTGTATTCCCAGGCATGTGAAATTCATAGATTAGGGCCTAATGAATTCATTTAAATTGACAGATTTCCTCATATTAACTGTAACTCAGGCAGGTAGCCGAGTGGTTAGAGCATTGGGCCTGTAACTGAAATTTTGCTGGATCAAATCCCCGAGCTGACAAGGTAAAAATCTGTAGTTCTGCCCATGAACAAGGCAGTAACCCACTGTTCCTAGGCCGTCATTGTAAATAAGAATTTGTTTTTAACTGACCTGCCTAGTTAAATAAGGATAAAATTAAGTCAGTGAAATTGTTGCATGTTGCGTTTATATTATGATTAGTAAATGTTTTTCATTTAGTTCTTCGAAAACAGAATGTTGTGTGCCTTTTTCTAAGTAAATGAAATGTTTAGATTCGGTCACAAACTCACCCAGTTCATAAAATCTGGTGGAATAAGTGGAGTAATGTTTAGAGCGCCCAAAAATGAAGACATTTTTACTTTAATGCATGACTCCTTACCGCATACCTAATCTCTTCAAATCTATTGTTTGAAATCTACTCTGCAAAAATATGATTTAATTATACAGTCAATATTGCACTGCTAACTTTTGACTCCAACACATTTGATGATATGAGAACCTCTTGTGACCCATTTATTTTGATTTGGGAAAACAATTGTATCTCATCCCTAATGTTTTGTCGTGGGTTGGCTTGAAAAATCACTCTTCTTCATCATCTCTCCAAGCTGCATGCTGGTCAGAGTCTATCCATGTCACAAGGTAAATGTCAAAATACATTGAGCCAGATATGCATCAGAGGCAGGTTAGAAAACTACATATGATCATACGGGTTCATCCAGATCATTCTTCCTCTGTATTCATATCTTACTGTGTATTCTTACTTGGTAAAAAAAAATAAGCCATCTGTAAAATCTGACTCCTATACTCCAAACATGGGCTTTTTTCTTGAATATGATACTTTGAAGTTTGTTATTCTTTTAAAGCCTTATAAAACCGGCAGTCACTATAAACGTTTTATACAAACACACAAAGAATCAAGAGGCAGGAACCTTAAGATCATACCACAGGTGGATCAAACCTCAAACATCTCAAAACAGAACAAACACTCCTCTCCCCTCATATTATTCCCAAGATTGTCCTTTTCCTTTTTTTCAGATGGAACTATATTAGAAAGGGACCAACCAGGCAGGGAAGCGGTGCGGTGAAGGGAAGTCTTTATTGCTTGTAGGAGGTGAGTGATGGTGTGGTAAAAAACAGGATACAAACAGAACAGATGGAGGCGAAGAGACAGTAAAAATCTAAAATGTCCGCCGAAGGATTTTATCGGTGACTTATGAAAGCTATCTGTCAAAACACAGCCGAGAGTTAACAGAAGTATATGCTAATGAGCTAGTGCTCGCTCCCGATGACAAATCATGTTCAAAAAGTAAATTGTTTCTCAAAGGGAATCCAAAGGGAAAGGTGGGACAAACGGAAGCGTTGGACCACAGGGAGAGTTGTGATGTGACATGCTTAACTCAGTTCAAAGGACATCAACAACAATTGAATTGTTGTTGAATTTACCCCAACCTTGCTAGACACCACTATCCTAAAGGATCAGGAGAGTATATGCTTTGTACTAGTATATGACAATAATGCTAAAACAGACACTTGAAACAATATCTTGGCAAACTCTGAGACAACTCTGGGAGCAGGGGCCAAGGAAGGGAGAGATGGCAGTAACCAATGGGGCAGAGTATCATCCGCCAGAGCCCTGTGAAGGTAAGAAAGGGCAGCCCTGCGGGAAGCTTGAAGATTAAGTTCTAGTCGATGTTTACAGGCCAGGTGTCAGTGGTGTCACAGATCACCAGCCCAGTGTTCCTAGCATGCTCCACTGCAGTAAACAGACTTCAAAGAGGACACCCCTATGCGCACTCACATGCACGCTGACAAACACACACACACTTGCACACACCTATGCAGGGTAAAGTATGTGTCTCCTGCCACTGACCCTGTTCAGAGGTGTCCTGTTGAGTGTACTAACACTGTCAGAGACACAGCCGGACTCCAGTGTTGAAATTACACCAGCTTGGTCACTCAAGATCCAAGGTGATATTCAACGTTCGTCCAGGTCCCTAGTGCGTCAGAAGAAGCCATCCAAATCGGCCACTAGGGGTAACGGTGAGCGCTATTACCAATTAAGTAGGCTTGCGGCTTGCTAGGACTGTGGATGGGAATGGCAGATAAGCGTAAGCCGTTAGCTCTGGCTCCGAATGTTCTTTCTTCAATCCCAGTGCTAGGCACTTTTATATTTTATTTAGTTTTGACCCTATTCCAAACCTTAACCCTTACCTTAACCATTCGGAATTAATGCATAAACTTAACCGTTGAGTTGTTTCTGTTGTAACCCTATCCCAAACCTTAACCCTTATTATAACCATTAAAGAACAACTGCCTCAAAAAATATATATAATGGCCTATGTGGTTTTTATATGAGTCAGAAACATTTAATGTAGTGTCCAAATTGACTACAAAGTGTAAATAGGATAATTTTGGTCATAAAGTCAGTTTTGTCTAAAACTCATTCCACAACGAGTAAATTAAGGTTGGGTTTGGATTACAATTGCGTCAACAATTCATGCCCACTTTTGCCAAGCCCCACGTGCAAATCGCCCCACCGCCTACTTCACTTCCCTGCATTGAATTGTTTCATTGCTCCCAGCGCGTTCAATGGATCACGCCTGTTTGACAATGAAAAGCCTTATATGGATTGTATATTTTGACGATTATTATCTCCATCATTGCTAGCATAGCTGACTTTAGCAATCTACCTTGCTAACGTTATCCTACCTCAATACAACTAGGATTTGGCTTGGGAAAACAATTTCAACATTTCAAAAGAAGGTAAATAATATAAGGTAACCTTTTGTCATGATTGTGATTTAGCCAGATTGACTTTAGATGCAATGTAACTTTAGCCAGCCAACTAAGATTGAGGGGACAGCCGTATTTTAACTAGCTGACATTAGACCAGCTCAGTTAATCCCTACCATTGTGACAATGAATTGTCAAAATGCTGCATCAAATGTACATTATCCCAGGGGCGTTGGCATACCCAATGTAAGTAACTTCATTTATGTTCCCCTAACTGTCCTGAATACCTCTGTTGATCCTATAGGTATTGTATGCAGTAATCTTGTGCCTATGAACCAGAGTTATACTATTAGCACTGAGGCTGTGTGCCCAAGTAGGAAGTCCACTGTGTGCAGCTCCAATATAAATAACACAAGCAAGTCTACTTCTGATAAGCTTCCCAGTAAAGCATTAAAAACAATCAAGCAACCCAGAAAAGTGCAAAAAATAGCCCATATTAACACATGTAGCCTAAGAAACAAGGTTCATGAAGTTAATTACTTTCTTGTAACAGATGACATTCAAATACTGACTATCTCTGAAATGTACTTGTCACGTCTTCTCCTGCTCCTTCCCTTCCGGCGTACGACGTCGCCAGAATACTAACCACCGGTCCTGGGATTTATCATTACACACACCTGGCATCCATCGTTACACGTACCTGCAGATCATTATGATTCACACCTGAACTCCGTTACCTTCCTCATTACCTCCCCTTTGTCTGTCCTTCCCTTATGTTCATTCCTGTCTGTATTGCTCCTGTGTTCATGCTATATCCCCACTGTTACGCTGTCTCATTTAATGTTTGTTGTTTTATTAAACGTTTCACCTGCACATGCTTCTTGACTCACAGCGTCATGTACTGTGTCTACAGCGTTAGTGGATTCCGGTGCCACGGGGAACATTATTGACCAGACCCTTGCCTCCTTTCTTAACATCAACTCATACCCGCTCTCCTCTCCTTTTCCTGTTCAAGCCCTGGATAGTCGGCCTTTAGGATCCGAAACCGTCACCCATATCACTCACCCTCACCGTGGAGGCCATTCATGAGGAGAACATCCCCTTCTTCATTACCAGTGCACCAGTTCACAAGATCATCCTCAGCCTTCCTTGGCTTCAATGCCACAACCCTACCATCTCATGGTCGAGAATGAGAATTACAGACTGGTTACCCGAATGCTGGAGGACCTGCTTCCCTGTCCCCTGTGGTTCCACGTTCGTTGAGAGTCCTGTGGTTGCCCTTCAGCCCAACATCCTGGAAGTATACCAGGACCTGCGGGAGGTATTCTCCAAAACATGCGCCACCTGTCTTCCTCCTCATCGCCCCTGGGACTGTGCCATCTACCTGCTTTCAGGTTCTGTGCCTCCGCGTAGACGCATTTACCCTCTGTCGGTGGCTGAGACCCAGGCCATGGAGGATTACATCCAAGAGGAGCTCCAACAAGGTTTCATCCGCACGTCCACTTCCCCTACGTCGGCTAGTTTCTTCTTCCTGGCCAAGTTCATTCCTCAGTCGGTATTGTTCCTGTGTTCGTGCTATATCGCCACTGTTACTCTGTCTCATTTATTAAACGTTTCACCTGCACCTTCTTCTCGACTCACAGTCATTGTTACAGTACTTAGACAATACCTTTGATGATACAGTGGTAGCAATTCATGGCTATGACATCTACCGAAAAGACAGAAATGCCAACGGGGGCGGTGTTGCGGTCTATATTCAGAACCATATTCCTGTATAGCTTAGAGAGGATCTTATTTATTTTTATTTATTTTTATTTCACCTTTATTTAACCAGGTAGGCCAGTTGAGAACAAGTTCTCATTTATAACTGTGACCTGGCCAAGACAAAGCAAAGCAGTGCGACAAAGAGGTCATATAAAACGTTTTGTAGTGATTCTTATGTTGATGATGTAAATAATATTTGCTGGTCTGTGGTGTGTAATGAGGAGCAACCAGTCGCTGCACTTGACACATTTATTGAATTGCTTATTCCAGTTACTAATAAGCGTGCACACTTTAAAAATGGTATGGTTGAGAGGGATGAGGCAAAAGGTATGGCAAATAAGTCTGCCAGCCCAATCGATTGTCTAACATACTGCAAATTAAGAAATAATGTGACTAAACTGAATACAAATAAAAATAAACAATAATAAGAAACAAAAATAAATGATATAAAGAATGATACTAAAAAGCTTTGGAGCACCTTGAACGAAATTTTGGGAAAAAATACAAACTTGGCTCCATCGTTCATTGAATCAGATGGATCATTCATCACAAATACGACTGAAATTGCCAACTACTTTAATGACTTTTTCATTGGCAAGATAAGTAAACTTAGGCATGTCAGCAACAAACGCTGATACTACATATCCAAGTATATCTGACGGAATTATGAAAGACAAGCACTTTACTTTTTAATTCTGTCAAATGAGTGTGGAAGAGGTGAAAAAATTATTGTTGTCTATCAACAATGACAAGCCACCGGGGTCTGACAATCTGGATGGAAAATGACTGAGGATAATAGCGGACGATATTGCCACTCCTATTTGCCATATCTTCAATTTAAGCCTACTAGAAAGTGTGTGCCCTCAGGCCTGGAGGGAAGGAAATGTAATTCCGCTACCCAAGAATAGTAAAGCCCCATTTACTGGCTCAAACAGCCGACCAATCATCCTGTTACCAACCCTTAGCAAACTTCTGGAAAAAATTGTGTTTGACCAGATACAATGCTATTTTACAGTAAAGAAATTGACAACAGACTTTCAGCACGCGTATAGGGAAGGACTTCAACAAGCACAGCACTTATAAAAATTACTGATGCTTGGCTGAGAGAAATTGATGATACAAAAAGATTGTGGGGGCTGTTTTATTAGACTTCAATGCGGCTTTTGACATTATCGATCATAGTCTGCTGCTGGAAAAACGTATGTGTATGGCTTTACACCCCCTGCTATATAGTGGATAAAGAGTTACTTGTCTAACAGAACACAGAGGGTGTTCTTTAATGGAAGCCTTTCCAACATAATCCAGAATCAGGAATTCCTCGGGATAGCTGTGTAGGTCCCTTACTTTTTTTCAATCTTTACTAACGACATGCCACTGGCTTTGAGTAAAGCCAGTGTGTCTATGTATGCGGATGACTTAACACTATACACATCTTCTACTACAGCAACTGAAATGACTGCAACACTTAACAAAGAGCTGCAGTTAGTTTCGGAATGGTGGCAAGAAATAAGTTAGTCCTAAATATTTTTTAATCTAAAAGCATTGTATTTGGGACAAATCATTCACTAAACCCTAAACATCAACTTTTTATTTATTTATTTAAACTTTATTTAAACTTTATTTTGACAGGGAATTGCTTTGCACAAAAAGGGCTTCACAGGCAAGGATATTGCTGCTGGTAAGATTGCATCTAAATCAACCATTTATTGGATCATCAAGAACTTCAAGGAGAGAGGTTCAATTGTTGTGAAGAAGGCGTCAGGGCGCCCACGAAAATCCAGCAAGCGCCAGGACCGTTCCTAAAGTTGATTCAGCTGCGGGATCGTGGCACCACCAGTGCAGAGCTTGCTCATGAATGGCAGCAGGCAGGTGTGAGTGCATCTGCATGCACAGTGAGGCAAAGACTTTTGGAGGATCGCCTGGTGTCAAGAAGGGCAGCAAAGAAGCCACTTCTCTCCAGGAAAAACATCAGGGACAGACTGATATTCTGCAAAATGTACAGGGATTGGACTGCTGAGGACTGGGGTAGAGTCATTTCCTCTGATGAATCCCCTTTCCGATTGTTTGGGCCATCCAGAAAACACCTTGTCTTCTCCGGACAAGGTGTTTTCCGGATGGCCCAAACAATCGGAAAGGGGATTCATCAGAGGAAATGACCATCTGTCCTGTGTCATGCCAACAGTAAAGCATCCTCAGACCATTCTTATTGGCAGACTCAACAGCCTTGGTTTCTCAAGTGACTGCCTTGCCTGGTTCTCTAACTACTTTGCAGACAGGGTTCAGTGTGTCAAATCGGAGGGCCTATTGTCCGATCCTCTGGCAGTCTCTATGGGGGTGCCACAGGGTTCAATTCTTGGGCCAACCCTTTTCTCTATATACATCAACGATGTCGCTCTTGCTGCTGGTGACTCTCTGATCCATCTCTACGCAGATGACACCGTTCTGTATACATCTGGCCCCTCTTTGGACACTGTGTTTACTAACCTTCAAACAAGCTTCAACGCCATACAACACTCCTTCCGTGGCCTCCAACTGCTCTTAAACGCTAGTAAAACTAAGTGCATGCTTTTCTATCGAACGCTGCCAGCACCCGCCCACCGGACTATCATCACTACTCTCGACGGGTCCGAATTAGAATACGTGGACACCTACAAATACCTAGGCATCTGGTAAACTCAACTTCCAGACTCACATCAACCATCTCCAATCCAAAATTAAATCCAGAATTGGCTTCCTATTTCGCAACAAAGCCTCCTTCACTCATGCTGCCAAACATGCCCTTGTAAAACTGACTATCCTACCGATCCTTGATTTCGGCGATGTCATTTACAAACTAGCCTCCAACACTCTACTTAGCAAATTGGATGTAGTCTATCACAGTGCCATCCGTTTTGTTACCAAAGCCCCATACACTACCCACCACTGCGACCTGTATGCTCTCGTTGGCTGGCCTTCATTATATATTCGTCGCCAAATCCACTGGCTCCAGGTCATCTATAAGTCATTACTAGGTAAATCCCCGCCCTATCTCAGCTCACTGGTCACTATAGCAACACCCACCCGTAGCATGCGCTCCAGCAGGTATATCTCACTGGTCACCCCCAAAGCCAACACCTCCTTTGGCCGCCATTCCTTCCAGTTCGCTGCTGCCAATGACTGGAACGAATTGCAAAAATCACTGAAGCTAGAGGTTCCTATCTCCCTCACTAACTTTAAGCGTCAGCTGTCAAAGCTGCTTATCGATCACTGCACCTGTATATAGCCCTTCTGTAAATAGCCCACACTACTACCTCATCCCCATATTTATTTTTGTTATTTTTCACAAATCTTGCACTCCAGTATCTCTATTTGCACATCATAATTTGCACATCCTTCATTCCTGTGTTAATGATGATAATCTGTAATTTGTCTCACCACTATGGTCTATTTATTGTCCTACCTCTTAACCTTACTGCATTTTGCACTACATTTTGCACTCTGTATATAGACTTTCCATTGTGTTTTTGACCATGTTTGTTTACTATGTAACTCTGTGTTGTTTTTGTCGCACTGCTTTGCTTTGTCTTGGCCAGGTCGCAGTTGCAAATGAGAACTTGTTCTCAACTGACCTACCTGGTTAAATAAAGGTGAAATAAAAAAAAAAATAAATAAATTCATGTGTGGGGTTGATTCTCAGCCAAGGGAGTGGGCTCACTCACAATTTTGCCAAAGAACACAGACGTGAATAAAGAATGGTACCAACACATCCTCCGAGAGCAACTTCTCCCAACCATCCAAGAACAGTTTGGTGACGACCAATGCCTTTTCTAGCATGATGGAGCACCTTGCCATAAGGCAAAAGTGAGAACTAAGTGGCTCTGGGAACAAAACATCTACATTTTGGGTCCATGGCCAGGAAACTCCACAGACCTTAATGCCATTGAGAACTTGTGGTCGATCCACAAGAGGCGGGTGGACAAACAAAAACCCACAACTTCTGACAAACTCCAAGCATTGATTATGCAAGAATGGCCTGCCATCAGTCAGGATGTGGCCCAGAAGTTAATTGACAGCATGCCAGGGTGGATTGCAGAGGTCTTGAAAAAGAAGGGTTAACACTGCAAATATTGACTCTTTGCATAAACTGAATGTCATTGTCAATGAAAACCTTTGACACTTATGGAATACTTATAGTTATACTTCAGTGTACCATAGTAACTACTGAAATAAAGATCTAAGAACACTGAAGCAGCAAACTTTGTGGAGACCAAAACTTTTGACCACGACTGTACATGGAGAGCTAACATTAATGATATGCATGTCTCTCTAATGGCTTAAAGTGGAAGGGAGATTGACGTCTTCACTACTTGTTTTTGTAAGAAGTATTGACACGCTGAATGTACCGAGCTGTCTACTAGCACATACCCCACAAGACATGCCACCAGAGGTCTCTTCACAATCCCCAAGTCCAGAACAGACTATGGAATGCGCACAGTACTACATAGAGCCATGACTACATGGAACTCTATTCCACATCAGGTAACTGATGCAAACAGTAGAATCAGATTTAAAAAAACTGGATGAAACAGCGAGGACTGTGAAGAGACACACACAAAGGTACAGACACATGCATACGTATAGATTGTAATATTGTTGTATAGTGGTATTATACATTTTGTATTGTACATTTTGTATTGTAGATATGTAGTGGTGTAATAATGTAATATGATGTACTGTTTTATATGTTGTTTTATATGTTATGTAAGTGCTTTAATGTGTTTGGACCCCAGAAAGAGTAGCTGTTGCCTTGGCTAAATTTGATGACATCATAATATGGCAAGGTTATTTCCTACTAATTGTTTGCCTGCGTTAGTACAGTAATGTCATCGTATTTACATGCCACTATAAGTTAGTGTAATTTAGACAAAACAGTCACATTAGCCTCCGAGGTGCAAACCATGTCTAGGGCACAAATATATATTGGATGCAGCTATGCTGGCACTAGCTAACTCATGTACTAACTAGCAGCAACAAACCCAAACCATCCCAGGGCTATAGCAAATCATGTCACAGTTGGATACATACTATAACAGCGTCACTGGCCTGAATACAATCTGGAGTCAGTCAGTCTATGTCTGTTAATAATAATAATTTATTTAGCTTGTGTAGTGCTTTTCATAAGGCTACAGCAAATAATCTCAAAAGGGCATCAACAGCAAAACAAAGAAGCACATATAAAATTAAAGCATAGTAAAGCATAGAATTAGCTTCCAAACAAGAGTACGTTATTTCTCAAGCTATGTTTATAATTGAGGGATGATGACAAACGTTGACCCTGTTTTTCTGTTAGACAAAGTGCACAGCTGGGTGCCAGACCGATCTCCTGGTCATGATTGGATGCTACCAGAAGGAGCAAAGGTGGGTATCATAACATGTCCAGCAATGTGACTGCAATGGTTTAGTGAACTCCGAACATCTCTTCATTCACTGTTCATTTACTTTTTTCATAGCTTAATAAAAGTGTGTCATGCGACACAAGTACCCTAAATCAATCAATCAAATGTATTTATAAAGCCCTTTTTACGTCAGCAGTTGTCACAAAGCACTTATGCAGAATCTGAACCTAAAACCCCAGAAGTCATCAGGCCAAGTAGTCCTGAGGCATGATCCTAGGGCTCAGGTCCTCTGGGAGGGCAGAGAGAGAGAGAGAGAGAGAGAGAGAGAGAGATGGGAGAATTAGAGGAAGCATCCTAAGATCACACAGGACAACAGATAAGACAGGAGAATTACACCAGATATGACAGATTTAACCTAGACCCCCGACACATAGACTATTGCAGCATAGATACTGGAAATGGGAGGGGGGCTAGGAGACATTGTGGCCCATTCAAAGTTACCCCTAGACAGGGCCAACCAGGTAGGATATAACCCCACCCACTTTGCTTAAGCACAGCCCCCACACCACCAAAGGTATATCAACAGAACACTAACTTACTACCCAGAGACAAGGCAGAGTATAGCCCATGAAGATCTCCCCCACCACACAAGCCCGAGGACAGGAAGGATGGGCGATTGCAAGCAGGCCTTGTGACACTTTCTCTGTTGTTGCCAGTCTTCCTCGACTCCTATGAAAAGGACATGCCATCATGAGGCCTCTGATAGTGACCGGAGTTACTGCCCTGATGACACAGACGGTTTCATCAACAACGACAGGTAATGTGTGTTAAGTGAAATGTGAAAAATACCCTGCTTTATAAACTAGTAGGTGAATTTCCCAGCCAAGCAGATACAACTAGTAGAGTAATTTGGTTGTGAAGTGCATTATCGAAAAGCTTTGTCCTTTCTTTAGAACAATTCACCACTTGTCTATTATATCACCCTGTCACAGGCCCTCCCAGTCAACACCACCTCATCAGATTGACTATTATATCACCCTGTCACAGGCCCTCCCAGTCAACACCACCTCATCAGATTGACTATTATATCACCCTGTCACAGGCCCTCTCAGTCAACACCACCTCATAAGATTGTCTATTATATCACCCTGGAACAGGCCCTCCCAGTCAACACCACCTCATAAGATTGACTATTATATCACCCTGTCACAGGCCCTCCCAGTCAACACCATCTCATAATATTGACTATTATATCACCCTGTCACAGGCCCTCCCAGTCAACACCACCTCATCAGATTGACTATTATATCACCCTGGAACAGGCCCTCCCAGTCAACACCACCTCATAAGATTGACTATTATATCACCCTGGAACAGGCCCTCCCAGTCAACACCACCTCATCAGATTGTCTATTATATCACCCTGTCACAGGCCCTCCCAGCCAACACCACCTCATAAGATTTACTATGATATACAGGAAGGTATGCATACAGGAGGTATGACGACTGACATGTTTGGCAAGGTAGCCCCAGCACCACCAGACAAAATGTTGATATGTACAGTATCTGTATCGGTTGTGAATGACAATTAAATATGAAAGGCAAGTGTAATATTGTCACATTGTTATATTAGCAGAACACTGCTTCTCCAATAATATGTGAAGGACGGTTTATTCTACATGGAACTGTTACACTCAAAAGTTATCAAAATACTTTGTTTAGAATATCTACATACGTTCAGCAGTTGCAATCGTCTCATATTACTTTGCTTCTCAGTACAAGATGAGGGCCATCCACCTGCATCTCACATTATTGATTATTGAACTCTGCCTGCTGGACCCATGAGGCAAACTCTGTCATATCCAGGATGGAGTGTCATGCACTCCACCCCTCCAGCAGTATGGTGTAGAATATGAGACATCCCACAGACACAGGTTAGCTAGCTAGCTACAACACGCAGGTATAGTTACTCCAAGACTAGTATGAGTCAAAAAGCCAAAGTGTAACGAACGCGAGGCGTAAAAAAGGAGGAGGTGAAACAAAAGAAATTGCGTAAGGCGATATATTTAATAAAGTATAGCAATAATGTGTAACGTTAGTACACACCAGTTCATGTTTGCGTGCTCTCCTTTTTGTTGTTTTGTTGAGAATAAAAGGAAGGTTGATATCCTACTGCCCAGTGCCTCGGGTCCTGTCTACTATGCAGCGTGACTCTCCGCCATCATCAAAACATTTCTCCAGTTTAACTAACTAGCTAGACTAGTTAGACTACACTACATTTTAGGTATAGCAAACACAGTTAGCTAGTTAGCAAGCAAAACTTGGCTAGCTTGTCTTGTAGTGGTACTAGCAAGCCCAACTATGGCCAAGTCAATCACCAAAATGTACTGTACTGAACAACATTGCCTCGTGTTAAAAGAGAGGTTATATTGCTAGCTAGCTACCGACAGCAAAACAACTTACTCGTTTATCATTTGCCCTCCTGAGACCTGGTCCAACTCATCAAAAAACTGTTTAACTGTCCAGCTCTTCTTGGAAAGAGTAATCATCAGAAGCAGCCATTGTACAGTAGTTAATTATTTAGTTCACTATGTGCTGGTTGGCGTACCTTAGGATGACGGGAGCGGTGATGGTGTTTTTTTTACAAAGTAAGCACGAGAAATAGGAATTATTGTAAATGTTTTAGGCGTTGGCGCCCATATTCCACCTAGACCTGCTCTCCTTCTCCCTGGGCAGCCCTCTGTAGGTTTTTTGACACATTATTATTGTCTGCTTGAGTATGTGAATGAAATGTATAAACCTAGTGATATTTGTTTCAGAAATCTGATATTGCTATTATTTGTCTGTGTCTTGTAAGACAATTGTACGGAGCTCCTGGATGTCACGCTGCTGAATGACGGGACGATAAGCAGAGCTGTGGTGGAGCGACATTCCTTTTATTATATTCGTTTTCACACATAAACCGAAAAAACAAAGGAGCGGTAGCAACAGTGAACTGGGAGTTTTTTTTATGTTGTAGTTAATTTCAATCCCCAATTAGAGGCATCTGTCTCGAGTTGTCTCTAATTGGGGATTCTATTTATGTTCCTCTGTTTTCCACCTGTGTGTGGATTCTTGAGTGTGTTGTACATTGGTTAAGTGTCTCACGCCAGTTCACTGTTGCTACCTCTCCTTTGTTTTTTCGGTTTATGTGTGAAAACGAATATAGTAAAAGGAATGTCGCTCCACCACAGCTCTGCTTATCGTCCCGTCATTCAGCATCGTGACACTAAAGCTAGCTACAACACGCAGAGATTGGAGATTGTTCCTTGTGACACTGATAATAAAAATAAATTGTTGTTGCATCCTGATATTGTTGTCTGATTCCCATTCTCCACTCCTTGATGCAAGGAAACTGTTATGTTTAGCTTAGTCCTGAGGACCTTACCACATGTACCACATTTTGATCTGTTTGCATACTGTCTTTATAAGCACACAATATGATATTTACAGCATATCATTTTTGTCTTTGTAACACGAACACATCCATCGATTTTTAGTTGATGTATCTTTTTTTTTTTCACCTTTATTTAACCAGGTAGGTCAGTTGAGAACAAGTTCTCATTTGCAACTGCGACCTGGCACTCAACCTACACTGCGACCCACACTCAAGCTGGGAAATGTTTGTTCAATATCCACATGTAGCCTACACCTGTTATTAGTTCTGGGATTTGTCACACAGGAAAGATCAAACAGCGGACATAAAGAGAGATGAGATTAAACAAAACTAGCCAGTTATTGAATATTGTGTTGTAGGACAGCTGAGCTGACTGAAGACTGCAGGCATTCAACTCCCAGTAGTTGATATAGTTTCCACATGTGCATTTACATGACGGGATGAAACTGAAACTAAGTTGCAAGCTAATTTAGTAGCAAGGGGATGTAGAATGAGTGTCTTATGGAACACATTCCAGACACTGGCTCTTGCCATAACTGATTTGACAGAGAAATATCAGCTAAATTGGATAGCCAGCTTCAGCTATCATCAAGCTATGCTAGCTACCTGCTTTAGCCTACACATAGAACTGAATTAGCTAACCATCTTGTGATGGTGAGTCCGTCAGGTGGGGAGAAGTCCTCAACTTAAAAACATTGTTCTCTCCATAGCAAAGCTAGCTTAGCTTACCTTGCTGTGCTCACTACTGACCTTGTTTGTTGTGTTTGAATGGCAAAGAGACACCCAAGAAACATCCACATCAAACCTCAAAGACAACTCTCGTTTGCCTTCTGTCAGTGCAGCTAGCATTTATGAGCAATGATGAAAAAACGAGGCCTAATCAGAAAGTGCAGTTGAGCTTTAATGCCTAAACTTAATGTCAAAAGTTGAAAAAAATCTCTCATCTCTTATTCAGGCTATGTGGATGTGCCTTAAGATACTCATGCACACAAATGCAAAACACACACGCACACACACACACAAACACAGCGCTGTGCCTTGAGATATGCGTTTTGCTGAGCCATTGCAGTGTGCTTAATTTCCAACCAGTTTTTAGCTGATCATTATGTTTTATTAAAACACCTCAGTTCATTATATAAAATCCTTTCCGTTGGCTGGAATAAAAGCCTCCACAAATCAAAAGCCAAGACCAAGAGTCTCTAATATCCTTTGATAGTGCACTTGGGTTACTGAACAAACAAGATTGGAATACTGCCACTACAACTCTATTTTGTCGACACAAATGAATAAATACAAGATATCTTACTATACTGAAAAAAAATATAAACACAACATGCAACAATTTCAAAGATTTTACAGAGTTACAGTTCATACAGCGGGTGAAATAAGTATTGAACACGTCACCATTTTTCTCAGTAAATATATTTCCAAAGGTGCTATTGACATGAAAGTTTCACCAGATGTTGGTATCAACCCAAGTAATCCATACATACAAAGAAACCAAAACAAATAAGTTCAGAAATTAAGTTATGTGTAATAATGTGAAATGACACAGGGAAAAAGTATTGAACACATGAAGAAAGGGAGGTTCAAAAAGGCATGGAAAGCCAAGACAACAGCTGAAAACTATCAGTAATTAAAAAGCAATCCAGCCCCCTGTCAGTGCAAATTAATATCAGCTGGTTCAGTCCCAACTGATGGCCTACAAAAAGGTCTCATTGCCAAGGTGTCACACAAGACACATCTCATGATGGGTAAAAGCAAAGAGCTGTCTCAAGACATTCGCAACCTAATTGTTGCAAAACATAATGATGGCATTGGTTATAGGCACATTTCTAAGCTTCTGTTGGGGCCATAATACGGAAGTGGAAAGACAATCATTTCACCATAAATTTGCATCGACCAGGTGCTCCTCGTAAATTTGCCCATTCATCCTTCCTTCAATTATGTGAAGTTTGCCAGTACCATTTGCTGAAAAGCAGCCCCACACCATGATGTTCCCACCTCCAAACTTCACTGTTGGTATGGTGTTTTTAGGGTGATGTGCAGTGCCATTTCTCCTTCAAACATGGTGTGTATTATGACATCCAAACAGTTCAATTTGCTCTCATCTGACCACACTATATTCTCCCAGTATTTCACTGGCTTTTCCAAATGTTGTGCAGCAAACTTTAAACGAGCTTCAACATGCATTCTTTTCAGCAATGGAGTCTTGCGTGGTGAGCGTGCATACAGGCCATGGCGGTGGAGTGCATTACTTAATGTTTTCTTTGAGACAACAGTACCTGCTAATTGCAGGTCTTTTTGAAGCTCTCCACAAGTGGTCCTTGGCTCTTGGACAACTCTTCTGATTATTCTTTTCACTCCTCTGTCAGAAATCTTGCGAGGAGCACCTGGTCGAGGCAAATTTATGGTGAAATGATTGTCTTTCCACTTCCGTATTATGGCCCCAACAGTGCTCACTGGAACATTCAGAAGTTTAGAAATGCGCCTATAACCAATGCCATCATTATGTTTTGCAACAATTAGGTTGCGAATGTCTTGAGACAGCTCTTTGCTTTTACCCATCATGAGATGTGTCTTGTGTGACACCTTGGCCATGAGACCTTTTTGTAGGCCATCAGTTGGGACTGAACCAGCTGATATTAATTTGCACTGACAGGGGGCTGGATTGCTTTTTAATTACTGATAGTTTTCAGCTGTTGTCTTGGCTTTCCATGCCTTTTTGAACCTCCCTTTCTTCATGTGTTCAATACTTTTTCCCTGTGTCATTTCACATTATTACACATAACTTAATTTGTGAACTTATTTGTTTTGGTTTCTTTGTATGTATGGATTACTTGGGTTGTTACCAACATCTGGTGAAACATTCATGTCAATAGCACCTTTGGAAATATATTTACTGAGAAAAATGGTGACGTGTTCAATACTTATTTCATCCGCTGTATAAGGAAATATGTTAATTGAAATACATTCCTTAGGCCCTAAACTATGGATTTCACATACAGATATGCATTGTGGTCACAGATACCTTAAAAAAAAGTTTGGTGCGTGGATCAGAAAAAAAATCATTATCTGGTGTGACCACCATTTGCCTCATGCTGTGCGGCACATCTCCTTCGCATAGAGTTGATCAGGCTGTTGATTGTGGCCTGTGAAATGTTGTCCCACTCCTCTTTAATGGCTGTGTGAAGTTGCTGGATATTGGAACACGCTGTCGTACACGTCGATCCAGTGCATCTACTACAAAAAGAGATGTATATTCTACTACAAAAAGAGATGTATGTTCTACTACTAAAAGAGATGTATATTCTACTACTAAAACACATATACAGTATATTCTACTACTAAAAGAGATTGTCCTTTTGCTCCTGGTCTACATCGTACAATAGAGTAAATAACACACTTAGGATCTGTTAATTTCAGTGTAACAGTCCTTTGTTTAGCCTCTACCTGGGGAAAACTTTGTACTGAGTCTTCTTGCCGATCGTAATTCAGCCCGTATACCTAACCAGGCCCCCCACAGCCATGTCCTGTGTATCCACACACAAATGCACACACACCAATGGGACCACACTGTCACACACACACTTCTTTAATATTTAATCAAGAACAACAGAGAAGCAAATCACATCAGTTGCAAACGCATGCTAGATCATATTGTATGATCCAATACCATGCTCCTGCATTGCTATCAATTACAACTTTGACACCCGACTAATTTGTTTTTTAAGATGGATTAGTAATTTGATTTCGGCCTCACTCACTTGATTTCCCTTACCCATTAATTTAATTTGCACTTGCCCATCAGCGGTTGGAGCACATGTTGAGTCACCAGTGTCCCTCAGCTCATCTTAGCCTGGCCTTATTAATACCGGGAGGAGCCAAGAGCCACCCAGCCTCAGACTGTCACACTCAGAGTGTTGGTAGCCCTTTTTTTTCTCTCTCTCTCTCTCTCTCTCTCTCTCTCTCTCTCTCTCTCTCTCTCTCTCTCTCTCTCTCTCTCTCTCTCTCTCTCTCTCTCTCTCTCTCTCTCTCTCTCTCTCTCAGCATGACTATCCCTGGGGTCAACTCACCTAATCTCACTTTATCTACCTCTAATTTGTGTATGTTCTTATGCATATCAAGTCAGACTCAGTGACACTGTCATTGTTTGTGTGGCTAGTTTGTGGTGACCAGCTATAGCCATTCTTACTTACTGTATTATCAATTTGAAGTGTAGGATGATGTGTTCTTCAACTAAATGTTAAAGTTAGGTTTGGCCTCTTAGTTATTTATGGGTGACTTCAGGAGCTGTCAATTTTTTAGCAAAGGAATTTTGGTGCGGGTGTGTTATGACACATCAAAGCGTGTGTGCCTGTGCGCGTGTGTCTGTTTGTGCCTGTGCGCGTGTGTCTGTTTGTGCCTGTGCGCGTGTGTCTGTGTGTGCCTGTATGCCTGTATGCCTGTGTGTAATATGGCCTGGGGAGCCATGTTTAGTGAAAACAGCAGGCAGTAAGATAATTAGGGTTAGTTAAGAGATCTGGTCTATTTATAAAAGCAATAATCAAGCACAGATATACTGTCATTAATGTAAGATGAGTCTATCTGGGACTTAACTGCAAGCGTTATTAGAGATCTGCGTAATAATCAAGCTACAAAGCGCTTATAACATATGAACAACAATATCAGTTATTACAAATAGTTTGGGAAAAAATCCTTATTCATAACGCAATAACTCCCAATTTAAAGTAATACAAATCTAATTTAGAAGAAAGGAATGCCATTGCAATATTTATGAGGATAAATGTCTGGAACAATGTTAAATCCCGAGGGGAATCTTCCCACCACTACTAACACTGGTGTTGGAAATACGTCTCATGTCCTAATTCTTAAACAGGCAGAGAGGTAGTTTGAGAGTCTCCTCTATATTTCATAACGCTCCGTGAAGTGAATCTAATTTTCTTTCCATATGGGTTGTTAGCGGCAAAGAATGACCGATAAAGGAAATCCAAACAATGATGAGGTTTTAGTCTTGAATGGATGGCTAGCGTAATGTCACTTGTCTGTGGGGAGGGGGGGGGGGGGGGGTTCATGTCAGCAAAATTAATAAGGAAGTATTGAACTATTCAAACACGTATTGAACCTCATCTTGACACAGAAGAGTTATAAACGGTTCCCTGAGTGCTTAGATAAAATTTGATTAAACAGATGTAACATGCTAAATCCTATTCATTACCTAATTTACCCATCACTATATTTATATTCTGCACAACAAGAATAACTAAAAGTACCATTTCAAAAGTGCTTCTTGGGGTTTTCCTCTCCTGTAAAATGTTAAATAGTAGGCTAATATACCAGATACAAATCAAATCAAATCACATGCTTTTGGTCACATACAGCGGGTGAAATAAGTATTGAACACGTCACCATTTTTCTCAGTAAATATATTTCCAAAGGTGCTATTGACATGAAAGTTTCACCAGATGTTGGTAACAACCCAAGTAATACATACATACAAAGAAACCAAAACAAATACGTTCAGAAATTAAGTTATGTGTAATAATGTGAAAATGACACAGGGAAAAAGTATTGAACACATGAAGAAAGGGAGGTTCAAAAAGGCATGGAAAGCCAAGACAACAGCTGCAAACTATCAGTAATTAAAAAGCAATCCAGCCCCCTGTCAGTGCAAATTAATATCAGCTGGTTCAGTCCCAACTGATGGCCTACAAAAAGGTCTCATTGCCAAGGTGTCACACAAGACACATCTCATGATGGGTAAAAGCAAAGAGCTGTCTCAAGACATTCGCAACCTAATTGTTGCAAAACATAATGATGGCATTGGTCGAGGCAAATTTATGGTGAAATGATTGTCTTTCCACTTACGTATTATGGCCCCAAAAGTGCTCACTGGAACATTCAGAAGCTTAGAAATGCGCCTATAACCAATGCCATCATTATGTTTCGCAACAATTAGGTTGCAAATGTCTTGAGACAGCTCTTTGCTTTTACCCATCATGAGATGTGTCTTGTGTGACATTACTTGGGTTGTTACCAACATCTGGTGAAACTTTCATGTCAATAGCACCTTTGGAAATATATTTACTGAGAAAAATGGTGACGTGTTCAATACTTATTTCACCCGCTGTACACATATTCAGCAGATGCTATTGTGGGTGTAGCAAAATTATTGTGTTCCTAGCTCCAACAGTGCAGTAGTATCTAACAATACACAACAATACACAAAAATCTAAAAGTAAAAGAACGGAATTAAGAAATATATAAATATTAGGACGAGCAATGTGGGAGTGGCATTGACTAGAATACAGTAGAATATAATAGAATACAGTATATACATATTGTAAGGATTTACGCAGGAGACTTGGGTGGATCCAATCGCAGAGTGTAGTTTTACTGAACGTGACAGCACAGAGTTCACAATCCAGGTGAACTATAACAAAAAACAAGCTGAGCCACAAATTCAAAAAGGCCCAACCAATGGGAACTTGCATGACTACCAATAACAGGAAAACAATACCTCACAAGGGGCAACTGTGTTTGTTAAGAATTAAGAATTAAGTTAAGAATTTGTTCTTAACTGACTTGCCTAGTAAAATAAAGGTTAAAAAAATAATAATATAAAACTGATATGACATTGCTTATATACACAGAAACACAAGTGAAAGTAATTATGGTAAACAGCGTCATCAGGAGGGGAGATCCAAGAGGATAGGACCTGAACGGGACGTGAGGGACCTGAACCTTACACATATGAGATGAGTAAAGCAGTATGTAAACATTATTAAAGTGACTAGTGTTCCATTATTAAAGTGACCAGTGATTCCATGTATACAGTATGTACTGTATATAGGGCAGCAGCCTCTAATGTGCAGGGTTGAGTAACTGGGTGGTAGCCGGTTAGTGATGGCAAAGGGGTAATACAGAGGGGTACAGGATGGGTGGAGACAGTGATGGTAATAACTCAGTCATGTCTTGTGCATCAATACCCCCTGGAAGACTATAAAGCCTCTTTCATAAATAAAAATGGAGGAAAGTGCATTTGTTTGTAATAATAACAAGAGGTAATTAATGTAATCGATTCACATCCATAAGAATCCCAACTTGGAGAAATCCCATTACTCATATCACATTTAAAAACTTGAAGATAGTTTCTGGGAGCCATAACATAGTTAGGCTTTGACTGTGGAGAGAAAGAGAGACGGAGAGAGAGGGCTAGCTCTGTCGTGTGATTGATGAGTGCTCACAGGGCAGACTATTAAAAACACTGCAGCTCTCATATTACTCCTACAATGGCAATAAACACATTCACAGCACTGAATCCAAAATGACTTATTTAGGGAAACAAAATGTTTAGTTGTGTGTTCTTGTGTGTATGTATGTTCAATACAACTCTAGAGAAATTGAATGTGTCAGCATGTAGACACACAAAACATGTTTATGTACAGGGTGCTGTTATTTGACCTCTGGTAATCAACAAGGCTTTGAGACAAAGATAACAATAAATAATGCAAATCATGCCCCTTACACATACTCAGAGAGTAAATAGCTTTTCATGTTAAACCATTCACATCGAATTCACGGCTAAGCAATTTTAAATACACACTCTCCGGGACTGTTAATTATGTGCCATTATGCGGGCGTGTAGCAATCAAAGGTATTACATGGGATGTGAATGAAGGAACATTGAGCGATGTGGAGGAGACAATAGACTGGGTTTCAATAGGAACCCCTTCAGAGACGACGGCGGTGAAGGAGACAATAGACTGGGTTTCAATAGGAACCTCTTCAGAGACAACAGAGCAAATTAGTGAAAAAGACAAAAGAGAGAGGGAGTGAGAGGAGAGAGAGAGAGACAGAGTGGAGAGGGAGGGGGAGGGAGGGGGAGAGGGAGAGAGAGAGAGGAAGAGAGACAGAGAGAGACAGAGAGAGAGACACAGAGAGAGACAGAGAGAGAGACACAGACAGAGACAGAGACAGAGACAGAGACAGAGAGAGAGAGAGAGAGAGAGAGAGAGAGAGAGAGAGAGAGAGAGAGAGAGAGAGAGAGAGAGAGAGAGAGATGATGATGATGATGATGATGATGATGATGATGATGATGATACAGATGTATGATGCTATGAGCAGAGCAGACAGGGCTTACCTGCAGATTGTGGAGGATTAATCGCCCAGAAATGAGGACTAAGTGTTGCTCTGTGTTGAGGAACAATATTCAGCGGTGGACAGTAATAAAGTCAGCATAATTGGCTAAACAGCTAATTTTCACATAATGCTTTCTCCATCAGTGTTGTTTTGTCCCATGTGATATTTGTTTGTACCTAAATATCATTCATAAGCTGCTAAGGGACTGTAAGTTATTTACACTGGTGTAAATGAATTCAGTAAACATACTTTGAAGGACTACTTAAGTAGTTTTCTTGTGTATCTGTACTTTACTATTTATATTTTTGACAACTTTTACTTTTATTCCACTACATTCCTAAATAAAAATATAATGTACTTTTTACTGTATACATTTTCCCTGAGACCTAAAAGTACTCTTTACATTTCGAATGCTTAGGCAATATGTTACAATTCACTCACCTATCAATATAACGTCCCTACTGCCTCTGATCTGGCGGGCTCACTAAACACAAATACCGTGTTTGTAAATTATGTCTGAGTGTTGGATTGTGCACTTGGCTGTCCGTAAAAAAATAAAAATAATAATAATAATAATAATTGTGCAATCTGGCATAATATTAGCAATTTGATGTATAGCATTTACTTTTGAGTACTTTTTACTCAAGTAGTGTTTTACTGGGTGACTTTAACTTTAATTTGAGTCATTTTCTATTAAGGTATCTTTACTTTTACTCAAGTATAACAATTGTGTACTTTTTCCACCAATGGTTATTTATAATGAGGGATACCTGGAGAAAACTGGACCTCTGAAATTAAAATGGATGGCCCTGCCTTTTTTACGTGACTCTCCCTGAATGCTTGCAACTTTTTTCAATTGGGAAACAATTATTTTCAAATGTATTCGATTTAATTCCATTATATTATTAAATCATTATTATATATGCTAAATCTATGGATAGTAGCCTATAATTTTGTTTTTCAAACAGGTAGGCCTAACTCCTATTATTATTCCTTATTCCTTAAATCAGAAGAAATAGGCTCCAACATAAATCCCTCTTGGTGTAAAGTCAATTTAAAATGAAGAGAAGTTTAAATGAATTAGGCCTTCTCGAATTAGCCTACTTTCCGCACCCATGCGCTGTCCATCTCCGATTGATTGTCTCCCTCTCAAACTAAACATGACATCAGTAGCGAGCGCACACAGATAGTGTATATAGAATTTTTTCAAATTTCACACCTAAGCCATTGGTTAGGCAGCACACAAATGTTTACATCAGCAAGAGCAGGTCAGGCCAGAGCTCATGATTAGGATATCCATTACAGTGTGTAATGCAGTGTAGCCTGGTTTTATTTACACCATCCCAGCAGTGCAAAAACTTGTGAAGGAAGTACATTTTCTATGAAATTTGCCCTGTGCTTATTGGAGCATGCACTTCATAAAGCGTTTGCCTATAGTAACTGATAGAGATCATTTTATTGAGACCCCTCTAAATATAAGCGCACTTGTCCCAGTTCAGAAAATGTTGAATGGTCCCTAAGTGAATAGAAAACACAGAGAATACAGTGCATTCAGACCCCTTGACTCTTTCCACATTCCACATGACGCTACACGCTTGGCAGACCTGTATTTGTGGAGTTACTCAAATTTGAAACTGTGCCACTCAAGGACATTCAGAGACTTGTCCCGAAGCCACTACTGCGTTGACTTGGCTGTGTGCTTAGGGTCATTGGCCTGTTGGAAGGTGAACCTTCGCCCCAGTCTGAGGTCCTGAGCGCTCTGGATCAGGTTTTCATCAAGGGTCTCTCTGTTCTTGGCTCTGTTCGTCTTTCCCCCTATTCTGACTAGTCCCCAGTCCCTGCCGCTGAAAAATACCCCCACAGCATGATGCTGCCACCAGCATGCTTCACCATAGGGATGGTGCTAGGTTTCCTCCAGACGTAATGCTTGGCATTCAGGCCAAAGAGATCAATCATGGTCTGGGAGTCCTTTAGGTGCCTTTTGGCAAACTCCAAGTGGGCTGTCATGTGACTTTTATTGAGGAGTGGCTTCCGTCTGGCCACTTTACCACGAGGGCCTGATTGGTAGTGCTGCAGAGATGGTTGTCTTTCTGGAAGGTTCTCACATCTCCACAGAGGAACTCTGGAGATCTGGAGCTCCCTGACCAAGGCCCTTCTCCCCCGATTGCTCAGTTTGGCCGGGTGGCCAGCTCTAGGAAAAGAGAACACCCCACTCTGACCATTTTACTCACCCTAGCAGAGCTGGTTAGGCTGTTTTCATGTTATCCAGAGAGTTGGTGACTGTAACTGTTGCGCTGGCAAAAATTGAATTAAGCTTTTTTGCCAACATTTACTGACACCGGCCATATTCAATGGGTGTTGAGCGTTCGTAAATTCATCAGTTATTCTGCACTCAGACGAGAGTGCTCTGAAATCGGAGTAGATAGCCAGAGTGAATTCACGAACGCGCCTAGAGTGTACCCCATATCCACCATCTCCCTCGCCTCCCGTTCTCCGCTACCACCTCCTCTCTTCCCCTACCTCCCAACCTCCTATTCTCTCCCCGTACATCCTTCCCTTACCCCCCTCCTCTCCAACTCCCCCAGCTAAATATTACCCTATGCTCTCAGGGGAAGAGCAGGGGAAACATGATGTGGAAGAGAGGGCAGAATCCAGCACAACAACAGCTGTTTCCATAGCACAACAACCTGGGGAAGGGTTGTGGGTAATATTTTATGAGTGGAAAGGGACCCAACAATGGTAATTTATTTATGTAGCTATAGTCATGACTGAGGTGTGTGGATAGATGTGTCTGCCAGTGATACTCACTGTTCATTCTCCTCATAGTTGCTTACTGTACCACACTGTGCTACGGTTATAGTACAGCTCCTTGATATCACAACAATCAAATCCAATTTGATTTATTCAGTCTCAACACAGAAAGAATACAGCACATACATCTAAGTTTGTCAAAAAAGGATAATAAATGTATAAAACATAAACACTCATATTGAGTTGGTCTTATTTTTCCCTCCTCTCTTAACCCATCTACCTCCCACTACTTCTCTACGGCTACAATTAAGCTGAAAGCAATTTCATAACTCACATATGCATATAACCGATACTGTATGGACACAAACTGTCCAGTATATAGGATATATGAGATACATGGGGGGTGAAGTAGTGTTGATATGTCTTTGAAGTGCTGAGGCAGGGGTTTGTATTAGATCTAAATTAGCCTAATGTATCTCAGTAGGCCTTAACTGAACACACACACCACTCATGGGCTAGACAAGGCAGGCAGTTCACTAAAGAGGGACTTCAAAAACCGGCCATTAGGGGCAACAGTGAGCGCTATTACCATAATGTCGGCTTGGGTTTAGCAAGGGCTTTGTGGACAGGGATGGCGAACCGCTCTGGGTCATCATAATCCCATGACTCTGGATCAGACATGCAGTCAGGCGTGTTCGATGCAAGTTGTGGATATTTGTTTATTTCATTTTGGGGGGTTTTAACCCCCAAAACATTGAACCTTACCTTAACCATTCCTAAACTTAATGTTTTAACCATATCCAAAACCTTAATCCTTAACTTTCTAAATTTGATGTTTGGAGCAACTTAGAAATGTTTGGTTTTGGAGACTGTCTAATTCTGCAGTGAGACAGTGAGAGCTTGTTGAGACAGGGAGCTGAGACAGGGAGTTGCAAACACAACCATTAGCGGTTGGAGTTGACCAATCTTCTACATCTTCTTGATTTTTTGTAATGTATTTTTTTACTTTTTATCCATTTTTCTCCCCAATTGGTAGTTGTTGTCCCATCGCTGCAAATCCTGTACGGACTCAGGAGAGGCAAAGGTCAAGAGCCATGCGTCCTCTGAAATACAACCCTGACAAGCCGCACTGCTTCTTAACACACTGCTCGCTTAACCCGGAAACCAGCCGCACCAATGTGTCGGAGGAAACACTGTACAACTGGTGACCGTGTCAACATGCATGCATCCGGCCCGCCACAGTAGTCGCTAGAGCGCGATGGGACATGGACAGACGGCCAAACCCTCCTCTAACCCGGACGGCGCTGGGCCAATTGTGTGTCACCTCATTGGTCTCCCGGTCGCGGCCGGCTGCGACAGAGCCCGGGATTGTACCCGGATTTGTAGTGACGCCTCAAGCACTGCAGTGCCTTAGACCATTGCGCCACTCGGGAGGCCAAATCTACTACATTTGACGGCTAGAGTGCTTACATGCCGTATTATTTTCTCAGTTTTTTTCTGAAGTGCAATTTGTAGGTTTTTCGGATTGCTTTGGTCATTCATACAGTTGTAGGAATCCCCTCAAAAATGAGAGATATTTTTTATACAATCCACTTGGAGACGTCTACACGTTTATAGATGCTACTGAAAATGCATTTATTATGACTAAATTGCAATATGACCATCTATTAATTTTTGTTTTGCTGTTTGTCTTGGGTACAGATCAGATTGGACACATTGACTGACCATTATAACAAAGCCTCTGAAAACAATAAAAATGATGTTGAAAACAAAACAAAGGGTTTCCCTAATTCTGGGACTTGATGGCTACTGTTCTCTGGACGTGAGAAGAGAAGTCCCTTCTATGAACAAGGCCTCACCAGGAGAACTGCAGACTCACAGCCATTTATCTATCTATCCTTTGATGTGGGGTTTTCTCTCTCTCTCATTACCTGCGTTTGTCTCTTCCTCTCTCTCTCAGCACAATCTTTTCCTTTATGCTCGTCAATACAGTCGTGGCCAAAGGTTTTGAGAATTACACAAGTATTGGTCTCCACAAAGTTTGCTGCTTCAGTGTTCTTAGATCTTTATGTCAGTAGTTACTATGGTACACTGAAGTATAATTATAAGTATTCCATAAGTGTCAAAGGTTTTCATTGACAATGACATTCAGTTTATGCAAAGAGTCAATATTTGCAGTTAACCCTTCTTTTTCAAGACCTCTGCAATCCACCCTGGCATGCTGTCAATTGACTTCTGGGCCACATCCTGACTGATGGCAGGCCATTCTTGCATAATCAATGCTTGGAGTTTGTCAGAAGTTGTGGGTTTTTGTTTGTCCACCCGCCTCTTGAGGATTGACCACAAGTTCTCAATGGCATTAAGGTCTGTGGAGTTTCCTGGCCATGGACCCAAAATGTCGATGTTTTTTTCCCCGAGCCACTTAGTTCTCACTTTTGCCTTATGGCAAGGTGCTCCATCATGCTGGAAAAGGCATTGGTCATCACCAAACTGTTCTTGGATGGTTGGGAGAAGTTGCTCTCGGAGGATGTGTTGGTACCATTCTTTATTCATGTCTGTGTTCTTTGGCAAAATTGTGAGTGAGCCCACTCCCTTGGCTGAGAATCAACCCCACACATGAATGGTCTGAGGATGCTTTACTGTTGGCATGACACAGGACTGATGGTAGCGCTCACCTTGTCTTCTCCGGACAAGGTGTTTTACGGATGGCCCCAGTCCTCAGCAGTCCAATCCCTGTACATTTAGCAGAATATCAGTCTGTCCCTGATGTTTTTCTTGGAGAGAAGTTCTTTGCTGCCCTTCTTGACACCAGGCCATCCTCCAAAAGTCTTCGCCTCACTGTGCATGCAGATGCACTCACACCTGCCTGCTGCCATTCCTGAGCAAGCTCTGCACTGGTGGTGCCACGATCCCGCAGCTGAATCAACTTTAGGAGACGGTCCAGGCGCTTGCTGGATTTTCTTGGGCGCCCTGACGCCTTCTTCACAACAATTGAACCTCTCTCCTTGAAGTTCTTGATGATCCATTAAATGGTTGATTTAGGTGCAATCTTACCAGCAGCAATATCCTTGCCTGTGAAGCACTTTTTGTGCAAAGCAATGATGACGGCACGTGTTTCCTTGCAGGTAACCATGGTTGACAGAGGAAGAACAATGATTTCAAGCACCACCCTCCTTTTAAAGCTTCCAGTCTGTTATTCTGACTCAATCAGCATGACAGAGTGATCTCCATCCTTCTCCTCGTCAACACTCTCACCTGTGTTAACGAGACAATCACTGACATGATGGCAGCTGGTCCTTTTGTGGCAGGGCTGAAATGCAGTGGAAATGTATTTTGGGATTAAGTTCATTTTCATGGCGAAGAGGGATTTTGCAATTAATTGCAATTCATCTGATCACTCTTCATGACATTCTGGAGAATATGAAAATTGCCATCATCAACACTGAGGCAGCAAACTTTGTGGAGACCAATACTTGTGTCATTCTCAAAACTTTTGACCACGACTGTACAGTTTTCCCACTAGTTGTGCCCCCTGCCTTAGTTAATTGTATCCTTGGCACCTCTGGATGAGTCCAACAACATGACCTAGTATCCTAATACAATGGATGAGAAAGTAGTGAGATAATAATGAAATAGGGCCAGCACACTCAGATGTTCCAACATATACCTTTATATTGTCTGAAATGCAGCCATGGCGTGGGATATTGTTTTGGGATTGTTTTGGAGGTGGGGGAGTCAGACAAGCTAAGAGAGGATATTGTTTACAGAACAAATGAAAAATAACTGCCAATGTTTCTCTCTCTCTCTCTCTCTCTCTCTCTTTCTCTCTCTCTCTCTCTCTCTCTCTCTCTCTGTCTCTCTCTCTTTCTCTCTCTCTTTTTCATGAACTTTTGAGTATGGATTTTGCCTAGGTCTTGTCCTGCTCATGTCTTACATCAGGTCTCAGTGGTTGTACAGTACATTAGACTGTCTGTGCTTTAGAAGAACCTGTTTGTCACACATTTAACTGGCTGGGTTGGTCAACAGCAGCAAACAGTACTGTAACTGTGTGGAGTGTGGGTGGAAGGTTTGGCATGAGAATACCCACACTGAGTTGTAGGTAGATGCTGCCAGAGTTTTAAACATTCTGACCAAGGCACTAGGGTTATCCATTAATGGTAAACAGACACAATGAAAACACTTGATTTTATAACCTTACACAATGCCACAACAGATCCACAGATTACGCAATCTCTATTGCACTCCACACTGCCCTTTCCCACCTGGACAAAAGGAACACCTATGTGAGAATGCTGTTCATAGACTACAGCCCAGCATTCAACACCATAGTGCCCTCCAAGCTCATCAATAAGCTAAGGACCCTGGGAATAAACACCTCCGTCTGCAGCTGGTCCTGAACTTCCTGACGGGCCGCGCCCAAGTGGTAAGGGTAGGCAACAACACATCTGCCAGGCTGACCCTCAACACAGGGGCCCCTTTAGGGGTGCATGCTTAGTCCCCTCCTGTGCTCCCTGTTCACCCAAGACTATTTGGCCAAGCACGACTCCATTATGTTTGCCGACGACACAGCGGTGGTAGGCCTGATCACCGACAACGATGAGACAGCATATAGGGAGGAGGTCAGAGACCTGGCCGTGTGGTGCCAGAACAACAACCTCTCCATCTACGTGATCAAGACAAAGGAGATGACTGTGTACTACAGGAAAAGGAGGGCCGAGCACGCCCCCATTCTTATGGACGGGGCTGTAGTGGATCAAGTTCCTTAGTGTCCACATCACCAACAAACTATCATGGTCGAAACCCATCAAGACAATCACGAAGAGGGCACGACAGCACCTATTCCCGCTCAGGAGACTGAAAACATTTTGCATGGGTCATCAGATCCTCAAAAAGTTAAATAGTTGCACCATCGAGAGCATCCTGACTGGTTGCATCACTGCCTGGTATGGCAACTGCTTGGCATCCGACCGCAAGGCGCTGCAGAGGTTAGTGCGCATGACCCAGTACATCACTGGGGGCAAGCTTCCTGCCATCCAGGACATCTGTACCAGGCGGTTCCAGAGGAAGGCCCTAAAAATTGTCAAAGATTCCAATCACCCTAGTCATAGACTGTTCTCTCTGCTACCACACGGCAAGGAGTACCGGAGCGCCAAGTCTTGTTCCAAAAGGCTCCTTAACAGCTTCTACCCCCAAGCCATAAGACTGCTGAACAGATAATCAAATGGCTACCCGGATTATTTGAATTGACTCCCCCTTTTTTTACTCTTCTGCTACTTATTATTTATGCAGAGTCACTTTACCCCTACCTACAGCTACATATTACCTCAATTACCTCGACTGACCTGTACCCCCGCACATTGACTCGGTACCGGTACCCCCTGTACTTGTTATTTTACTGTTACTTTTTGAAAAACTTTAGTTTATTAAGTAAATATTTTCTTAACTCTTATTTTTCTTAAAACTGCATTGTTAGTTAAGGGCTTATAAGTAAGCAATTCACTGTAAGGTCTACATCTGTTGTATTCGGCGCATGTGACAAATACAATTTGATTTGATATGATTTGATAAAATCCTGCCAGCATTTTGTGTACAGTACTCTGGACCTGTGAAATCTGCTGGATGTACATAGTGCACACGATGACTACCTGGTAGTCTTGGCAATGCCAGATCTGGTCATTTGGGACCATTGATCAGAAGGTGCCAAGTGGCAGACCCATGGTGGTACCAATGTGATCTAAAGTGTATGGAGGTGTATGGGCCCCACAGGGACGCTGTAGTGTTGTGTTGTAATGCTGGAATGAGACACCTAACGCTAGGGTTGCCAACCCTCCCCATTTGGCCTGGAATCTTCCTGAGATGGCTGTTACCAACGGAAAAAATGTAGAGCTATTTTGATTATACCTGTATGAAATATTAATGACTGAAATATTAACAATGTTGAAGGATTTTTCAAATCTCCTGGAATATCAACTCTAATGGCATGAAGTGCATAGGCACATCATTAAGGCTGTAGTGTGTGTATTTGTTTGTGTGTGTGTGTGTGTGTGTGTGTGTGTGTGTGTGTGTGTGTGTGTGTGTGTGTGTGTGTGTGTGTGTGTGTGTGTGTGTGTGTGTGTGTGTGTGTGTGTGTGTGCTGTAATTGAGAGCTTGATTTGCTCAAGTGTTTTTGTTAGGGAGAGGGTGCGAGAGAGAGAGAGAGAGAGAGAGAGAGAGAGAGAGAGAGAGAGAGAGAGAGAGAGAGAGAGAGAGAACGCAGGGCTGTGAAAGTGTGACAGTCTGTGGCTGGGTGGCTCTTGTGATCATTGCAGTTCAAGCAGTAATTTGTGTGGTGAAAGATGCTTGTTTGTTGTGTCTGCGTTAATGCAGGGATAATTTAATTGATCTTTATACATTGTCTGTGAGAGGAGATCATTATGGAAGCATTCTCACACAATTGTTGTGACAAGCTCTGTAAATACTGCATACCCGGCGTTCAACAGGAAATGAAAACAGAGGTTTTTCAAACATGCAAGTAAGCAATTATTGCGTAAAAATGTGACACAATCCAAAGATTGGATGTTTCTTTATTTAACAAACTCTGCAATACAGGAGCTGTTCAGAAGCTTTCTCGCATGTTTGTTTTTGTTTCAAACAGAAGCGTTTGGAGACGAGCAACAAAGCAAACATACACAGTAGCCTAGAGTATAGATCAAATCACAAGATGTATCTCAGAGAAAAACAACCGTAGTAAAAGACAAGCAAGTTATTTAAGGGTGTTTTGCCAGTTTTTTTATCTTTATATATTTTTTTGGTTCCTTTTTCGAGCAAAACCATGTTTAGTGACCTGGCAACATGTCATGTTGTGTCAGGGTCTTCAGTCTCAGGAAGCTTGGTTAAAAGAAAGGTCAGAAAAGCAGCTTGTAAAGGGAAGTGGACAGGTTTTAGCCTGTGGCATTGCTTTAATCAGAGCCTCACGCAGTCGCAGTCACTCACAAAACACTTTGGATTTACTCAAGCAACACTCAACACCGACCGGGTTGGCTCTGAGTAAGAACTGTGGTTCTTAAGGAGTTGAGGGCATTGACTAACACAGCCCAGCACAACATGTTTTGTCCTGAGGTATGAGGAGAGAGTAAGGCTGGGAGGCTGTGAGGCAGCTGTCCTTATGGACACTCCATACCCTGGGGTGTTTTCTCCTCTCAGAAACATGGAAGACATGGTGTTGAAGTCACTGGTCATTGGTGCTTTTGTGTACTTTGCAGCCTTTGGACTAGGTTTGTTGAAAGGTTGAATACATGTCTTTCTTGTTTTGGAAACATTCAGGTTTTATTCAACAATCATAGTATTGTAGATCTTTCATTTTTGAAATGTGTATTTAATGGGAGGCTCCACTACATGTTGAGTGTGTTCTTAGAATAAATAACAATTATGAAGATCTTTAGGTTACTTCTGAAATCCTGTTTCCTTTCTGTCATTAAGATCATTGGTAGTCTTGGCAGTGCCAGATCTGGTCATCTGGGACCATTGATCAGAAGGTGCCAAGTGGCAGACCCATGGTGGTACCAATGTGATCTAAAGTGTATGGAGGTGTATGGGCCCCACAGGGACGCTGTAGTGTTGTGTTGTAATGCTGGAATGAGACACCTAACGCTATGGTTGCCAACCCTCCCCGTTTGGCCTGGAATCTTACTGAGATGGAGCTATTTTGATTCGGAAATCCTGTTTCCTTTCTGTCATTAAGCTCATTGTTGTTGTTGTTTACTGTACACAAAGCAATGCATTTTGGTATTGTCAACTACCCATATTTTGAATAATCCGCTCTCACTGCCTCCGCTGCTAGGACAACTAATGAATACAAATTAAATTGTTTAGCACAAATTTGGGAGGAAAAGAAAGAATCATAAATATAAGATGATTACAGCCTACGCTGCTGCAAACTGCTGATGAGCTTATTTTTAGATGAGGGATCCCCCATCCTGCCTATCTCCAATGCACAGGGGGCAACAAGGTAATGTTGTCTTTCTAAGCGAAAAGTCCCATTAATACTTGTTTAGCAAGCCTCCCTCAGTAATTAACATGTAACAACCCCCTACATCGCAATACCTGATTCAATTTGCAATCAGACAATGCACGTCGGCAAAGTTTTTAATTGTGCCCATGGCGATAACTTACTGTTTGTAATCGCATTCCAAGCGTTGGGACGATATCCCCCTGCGGTGTGATTTTAGCGAAAAATGTACCAGCGCAAGCTAATTCGGATACACACACGTCGGTGGTGAGCGACAATGCACATTACCCGGCATACCGGTTTTCCTTACGGTCCTGGGGAAGAACATAAGGAGAGTTCATATGCTCGCCAATTATTTCCACTTTGTGTCTTTATTGCCTCCAGTGGGAAGGAGAGATGGAGGGAGGAAATGGAGAGGTAGGAAGGAGGCGGAGTCCCATTCCCCCTCCCTCCATTGTTACACAGTAGGGTTGTGTGGAGGCTGGCTACAGAATAACAACACATGCAGGAAAAGAACGAGAATGGTAAGCGGGATATGAATATGTCCATTAGGGGAAATGTATCACTGGTTGGTTATGATTGGTTTTCATGTTTCTCCTGTGTTTAGATCTAAAAGGGCTGGACATAGAATGAAATAGAATATGTAATTTATCACTAAGGGACTGGGGCATGTGAAGGCAAGTCCCCTCCATGTCATCTCTGATATATGTTAGAGAAACAAACGTGGCCTGTCCAGGGGGTGGCTCAGGGTGGGCACGTTTGCCCCTAAAATCTGATTGGCCGCCCCAGTGACCACCCCAGGAGCTCTGAGACCTTAATATATTGATCATTTTTACCAAGAAGCGCACCGACAGCAGTACTTATCAATCTGTCCGTGTTTCATAATTGTCCTTCAATTCGCAAGAAGCTGAAACTATTTAGTATCCGAGCGAGCGAAACAGCACCCCTCTGTCTTAGTATATGTAGCCAATGTATCTGATGCTTTCTGGCCAAATAAAACATGACATGTCACATTATTTTTGTCCAAACAGCGTTAGATACATGTGCTACAGAAATATATATTTTTTATAATTTAACCTTTATTTAACTAGGCAAGTCAGTTAAGAACAAATTCTTATTTACAATGACGGCCTACAACGGCCAAACTCGGACGACGCTGGGCCAATTGTGCGACGCCCTACGGGACTAAGATACTAAGACAGAGTTTGTTTGCCTTGATCGGATGGTGATAGAATCAGCCTCTTGTGAAATGAAGGACAATTATGAAGCACGGACAGACAAGAATGAGAAATCATTTAATACGTTTGTTTCTTTTTTTATTGTACATTTTTTTGGGGAAGCCTGGTTTCCCTTGGCATCCTTGAATACACATCCCTTTGTATGCTGAACTTCATGGTGTTTGTAATAGCTGTCCCTTTACATTAAAATTGTGGGTGCACTGTTTGGATGCTGGACTTATTTTGGAGTAGATGAACAAGTACTTTTTGAACTGATTTGTTTGAATTTCAGATGAAAATGACACATTAAAAGGTAATACATTTTGACTGTTAAATACTACTAAGGCCATAAAAAATGGGAGGTCCAGTTATAAATATAGACCCCCCCATCCGAATGTCACGGTATAATTTGCACTCTGGATGGCACATTCAAGTGAATTTACTGCTGTAAATTAATACACTTATATAAAATCCTAACCATGAATGCTAACATTATTTATTATTATTACTTTATTTAACCAGGTAGGCCAGTTGAGAACAAGTTCTCATTTACAACTGCGACCTGGCCAAGACAAAGCAAAGCAGTGTGACAAAAGCAACACAGAGTTACACATGGGACAAACAAACGTACAGTCAATAACACAATAGAAAATCTATGTATAGTGTTGCGTTCATATACTGAAGCATTTAATTCGCAGAACCATCATAATTATATTGAAAAAAATCCACCTTGCATCGGTTAATAAGGTTCAAGATATTATGGCCCCCCTAAACTGGGTCTTTGCCCCACCTTAGCCACCTCATTCAAAATGTTCTGGACACACCATTGGATGGGCCTAGCTGGTACTGGATGACTCATTACTGGATGACTCATCAGCTGTCTGTTCCATATTCTGAGTGTTGGGAACTCATATTATTATAAGTGACATCATCTGTTTCTCGCTGGTATTTGGGCACATGGCCAGGCTGTCACAGAGCTGACATACACAGATTGTATGACTGATTGTCATACACTATACCAAAAGTATGTGGACACCAGCTCGTCAAACATCTCATTCCAAAATAATCAGCATTAATATGGAGTTGGTCCCCCCTTTGCTGCTATAACAGCCTCCACTCTTCACGGAAAGCTTTCCAATAGATGTTGGAACATTGCTGCGGGGACTTGCTTCCATTCAGCCACAAGAGCATTAGTGAGGTTGGTCACTGATGTTAGGCGATTAGGCCTGGCTCGCAGTCAGCTTTCCAATTCATCCCAAAAGCTGTTCGATGGGGTTGAGGTCAGGGCTCTGTGCAGGCAAGTCAAGTTCTTCCACACCGATCTTGACAAACCATTTCTGTATGGATCTTGCTTTGTGCATGGTGGCATTGTTATGCTGAAACAGGAAAGGGCCTTCCCCAAACTATTGCCACAAAGTTGGGAGCACAGAATCGTCTAGAATGTCATTGTATGCTGTAGCGTTAAGATTTCCCTTCACTGGAATTAAGTTGCCTGTTCCGAACCATGAAAAACAGCCCCAGACCATTATTCCTCCTCCACCTAACTTTATAGTCACTATGGCACTATGCATTCAGGCAGGCAGTGTTCTCCTGGTATCCGCCAAACCCAGATTTGTCCGTCGGACTGCCAGATGGTGAAGTGTGATCTATCACTCCAGAGAACACGTTTCCACTGCTCCAGAGTCCCTGTACATCACTCAAGCCAGTGCTTGAAATTGCGCATGGTGATCTTAGGCTTGTGTAAGGCTGCTCGGTCATGGAAACCCATTTCATGAAGCTCCTGACGAACAGCTATTGTGCTGACGTTTCTTCCGTTTGGAACTCAGTAGTGAGTGTTGCAACCGAGGACAGACGATTTGTACGAGCTATGTGCTTCAGCACTCGGCGGCTTTTGTGGCCAACCACTTTGTGGCTGAGCCGTTGTTGCTTCTACGAGCCATTCTAGATTGCATGGCTGTGTGCTCAATTTTATACACCTGACAGAAACGGGTGTGGCTGAAATAGCCGAATCCACTAATTTAAAGGGTTGACCACCTATTTTTGGCAACGTAGTGTATGTTAGTCACTGATCAGCTTCTCTCTTTATTGTCTTTGAGGACCACATTCCCACTTTCCCTTTATAGGGTAGTACTTTTTTATTATTTGCAAAGCCTCTATGTAGTGACTTCGTAGCTTTTATGAATGCTTTATAAAGCCTTTATAATTTATTTTCTTTAATTTGGCGGATTAAGTTGTTGAGTTATTTAGCCTTAGAAAAACTGCTCTTAACATTTACAAGAGGTGTCTCGAGTCCTGGAATATAACCAATCTAGGCAAGCTATTTAAAATCTAATTGTTGTGAAAATGGAGACAGCGAGTTGCGGGCATTGGAGGGACTTTGGCCCACACAAACCAATTAGGCCAGTTTCCAAAGCAGTACTATACAATGCAGCCCAGGAGACGGCAGCCCAACAAGACTTTGATTTCCCTGATTGTAATTTGATATTCCCTGGAAAAGCAAAGTGGCTGCATGGGTTGCTTGGTACTAGGAGTAGATCTGTGTAAATCAGATGTAGAGTAATGCTAGAGCAACGCACACACACACACTGCTATTCCAGTACACTTATGGATCCCCTGGTAGACTTGGGATAACTGCCTGTATTTAATAAGTTTTCCTGTCTCAGTCATCCTCTCACACACACAAACAGACTTGGGTTAACGGTCTGTTTTTGATCAGTGATCCCCCCCCCCAAGACATTAGGCTGTAATCCCGGCATCTGGGATCAAGGATCAGTGCTGTGACTGAGAGAGCAGCCAGTGGCCTCACAGAGTAAACGCTACTGAGCCCTCAGTCAGTCCCTCCACAACGCAATACAAGAGAGTAGGAGAGGACCACATAATGAGAGTCGGTAGATATTGTTGGTCTGTTTATATTGTTGTTGTTTGTTGTGTGGTTAACTCGTGGAGATTATCTTTGAATCTTTGATGAGATATGATTTTGTGTGTGAGATATTTTTAGATGTACTATTGCAACTCTGACTAAGTGTTATTCACACCCTGAGATACTGCATCACAAATGATATTTTGTCATTACTGTAAAATCCTTGCCATACAGACCACAATTTAAGAGCACACATTGAGAGAAGCCAAGACAATGCTTCGGTTTGCTATCTGTATCACAGCTAGATCTACCGCGTAAGCCCACTATTGTAGCAATCCATCTCCGCCCTCTGATTTAAATCACTACAACCCCGGGACCATTCGTCATAGGGGAGGCAAAAACACCAACGCACCCCAAAGAGAATGCAATCCAAAGCAGTGGAAGTGAGAGGGATTGCATAGAAAGAGGTGGGCCATATTACTACAGATATCCTTCAGGATTAGCTGGCCCTTCCACCCAGCCCTAGTATTTGTCAGCAGGCAGGCAGGAGGGGTGCAGATACAGATATGGCTCTATCAATAACCCGTGGCTTTGTGTATTTCCCCTATTGTCTTCCTGATGCTATTATCCAGCTGGGGATGACAGCGCTCGGTGGCTCCATCATCTTATCCACAGAGAGCAGCTAGCTCATAAAGCAGGCCTCGACATAGACTGCTCATATGAGGGGTAATAACTCCACAGCCAGTTAATACTGGGGGATTATCAGAGTAGAGAAGAGTGATTGTCCTCAGCTACGAAGGGAGGGAGTGAGGGGGGAAGGGAGGGAGGGAGGGAGGGGTGTGTGTTATGGTTCGCAAAGAGTGGAGGAGAGGTGGAGGGAGAGGGACAGAGAGAAGGAGGAGTGGGAAGATGCAGAGTGAAAGCGGAGACATTCAGACAGAGATTGGAGTGAGGGAGAAAGAGATGGGATGTGGGAAGGGAAAGAATGACTGAGCTAGAGGCGTCACTACAGACCCTGGTTCGATCCCGGGCTGTATCACAACTGGCCGTGATAGGGAGTCCCATGGGGCGGCGCACAATTGGCCCAGCGTCGTCCGGGTTAGGGGAGGCCAGGGGTAGGCCGTCATTGTAAATAAGAATTCGTTCTTAACTGGCTTGCCTAGTTAAATAAAGGTTAAATAATCCAAAAATCTAGAGACAGATAGATAGAGGAGCAAGAAAGGGGGGCGGGGTTGAGGGAGAGAGGCATGTGTAAATGGTGTGACACAAATATGTGGATGGCTGAGGGATACTGGAAAGTGATTATCCCTGAACACAATACGTTTTTGTTGTTCTTATAAACCCAAGCCAATGCAGGGCCATCTCCATCTCTGAGAGATTAGTTATAATTGATCTGCTCTGTGATTTGGCCAGAAGGCCTAGCTCTAAATATGACTCAATAAGGGGGAGATTGAAATCATAATCTTTCACCTATCTAAATGAAACTAGGGTGTAATTGACAATGAGAGTGTTTATGAGATGTTGTGGTTGGTTATCAATATAAATGACAGAGAAAGGGGAAGTAGCATGACTAGCTCCATGGGAGTGATACTTATGAGAATATTAATCCTTACAATACACGCTGGTTGATATACACACCCTGATATTAAATGCCTGTAGATATTTTATGTACAGATATTTTGGGACACTCAACACTCCTCCGTCTCTATGCTAGCCTGTCTTCTGTCTTCCTAAGACGATCCAGCGCCAGACCTTGTCAGCAACACTCCACTCCACTCTATCACACCAAATTAATCATGACATAACTGAATTAATCAACGTCCACTTGATTACTTACCATAGGATATGTTTGTCAGGATCGCTGCTCTTTAATACCCAGTTATTATCCTCCTCTGGTGTCTCGCCCGACGCCTCGCCACGGTCCAAGAGGAGAGGTGCTTAATGACTACTGTACGACCAGGTGGTGAGGTGTTAGCGGCCCATAACCACGCAGAGGAGAGGAGAACGGAGAAAAAACAGACACCCAGTAAAGATATTCAGTGTTTGCATTCCAGGGAACAATAAAAAGGACCATCTGTTCCTGTCATTTGTGCTTTATTGTTCTCCTCATCGGGACACTCCATTTTAGAACACATTCATAGACACAGACACACACACACACACATGCACGTGTGCGCATACACACGCACGCACACATACTCATACACCCCTTTCCGCAACTCACACACACCCTGTCCTTACTCTTGGCTGCACTCGTAAAGTCAAATTAAATCACTTTGTATTTGTCGCATGCAGCGAATACAACAGTTGTAGACCTTACAGTGAAATGCTTACTTACAAGCTCTTTCCCAACGACACAGAGTTAAATAAATAAAAAACAGCAACAAATAAACACGTGAGAAATAAAACACAGAAGAATTAAGCTATGTAGGAGTACCTTAACCTTATCGATGTGGAGTCAGATAAAGAAGGAGAAGCAGGCTAGCAGACATTTTGGGTTTTAGGCTTCAAACACAGAAGACACGCACTCAACACAAGATGGACATGGAGATGGAAAACACTGAGGAGAGCGCAGCTTCAAAACAGATCACCATCCTTATCCCGCACTCACACACACTCTGGTGTGCCAAGAATGGCTCAAATGGGATGCGGAGAGGAGAGGAGAGGAGAGGAGGAGAGGAGAGGAGGACAGGGGAGAGGAATAGAACAGAAGGATAAAAAAGAAAAGAGAAGGGGAGAGTCAGATGAGAGGAGAGGAGAATGAACAACCCCACCCTGTCTGTTCCTGCCATGGAAAGCGCCCAGAGAGAAAGGCTGCGATGTTGGCCAAGGAAGAGCTCCCTGGGGGAAAGATCTGCCAAGTTCCCCAACTCAGCTCTGGATAGAGCTGGGAACTGAAGAGTATACAGGGGTTGGTCCGAGCACAGAGGGCCAAGACCATTTTGTAGCAGATCAAGAGTGATGGAATGTGTGCAAACAACGTGTCTCACTAGTTTTGAAATGGTAACTCTGGCCCACGTTGCCAGCTGCGGTAACCAGCCAGTTAAAACTGTTTGCAAGGACACAGCATAAATCAACAATAGCAATAATACTAAATATTCATTCATGATTCCTAATCAGTAAAAAGTACATTATGTGACATTACCTCTGCTGATGATGCAAACTCAATGATTCGACCAAAAACATCAGATATATAAAATGTTGTTTCTCAGAAATGTTAGAAAGACCATGATACAAGCATATTTACTGACAATAGCTGTAATCTTCCTAGTTCCCAAAAACACAAGGAAACGGCAAAATGAAATGAGTTTGCATCCAACCAGGTGCCTTCCTTCCATCACAGTCAGCAAGGTTAAACTCTTGAGAAATCAAACAAATTGTTCCTCTAATGCGGAATAAAACAAACTAAGAAGTTTGGTGTGTGGTGGAAACCTCTTGGGTTCTAATTATGTAAAGCTTTAGACATCAGAAGGCACTGTAGTCTTTAATGAGCACTTGAGAGAACAAAGGGAATTTAAGTGCATGTTAATAAGGAGAGCGAGACAACGGGAGAGACAGAAAGAGGAGGCAAAACGCCACGGAATACAATTTCTCTAACACACTGTTAATGGGAGCATTCACACACCCCATGCAGCATTCACAGATCTAACTGCAAAGACATTAACTATTCACCCTTGCTGTAGTGATGAGTTACCCCACCCTGAAAGAGGGTGTTTACACACGTTCAATGAAGCACAGGACCTAGACAAAACAATAACAACTGTAGGAATGAGGTAGTAGTCTCTCTCTCTTTCTCTCTCTCATTCTCTCTCTCTCTCTGTCTGGGAGCAACAAAGACAGAGCTGACATTACATTACCTTATTTGTCTGGTATTCAGCAATCGACCACCAACCACAAAGAGAATACCTATCCACTCCCACTTTACAATCCACAATTTTTTAAATTGTGGATTGTCTATATATACCAGACATGTACAGACGGGATAGCAGTAAATAGGGTAAATGTTTCTTCATGAAAAACAACATGCAACTTAGCTGAAATTGAGATTAATGGAATGTCAAGGAAAGTGAGAATTGAGATATCTGTATTAGCTCTGGAGGGAAATAGCCCTGGTGTGAGGTGTGTGTGTGTGTGTGTGTGTGTGTGTGTGTGTGTGTGTGTGTGTGTGTGTGTGTGTGTGTGTGTGTGTGTGTGTGTGTGTGTGTGTGTGTGTGTGTGTGTGTGTGTGTGTGTGTGTGTGTGTGTGTGTGTGTGTGTGTGTGTGGTGTGTGTGTGTGTGGTGTGAGGTGTGTGTGTATGTGTTTATGGCAAGCGGCATCAGAGGCTTTCCTCCCTAATCCACTGCTTTGGCTGACTCCTTCCTTCTGCCTCTCCTGTGTGGTCCCCTGGTAGGATATCACAGGTTAAACTATCTATCTATCCATCTCTATCTCTCTATGTTTCTCTCTCTGTCTCCACCTCTCTATCTCCCTCTCTATCTCCCTCTCTGTCCCTCTCCGCCTCCTCACTCTTTCTCTTTCTCTCTCTAGCACTCAATCTCCCCCATTGTCCACTGCTCAATTTTACAGTACCTTCACCTCTACAGCTCCAGTAGCTAGCGTCAGGATTTACATGCTAACAAGCAAGGTGTGATGTGTGCAGGAAGTTGTGTTCCACTTCACTGGTGGGTAGGCTGGCCAATTAATGGGGAATGGGACATCACTACATGGATAGATAGACTACCATGCAATTCATTGACAACAAGCCTTGTGTTTTTCACAAGGCAGTAATAGCTTTCCTTACACAGTATTTCTCATGCAACAAATACGTACTTCCCATATGAGCAACAATTGAGAACAGCAAAACAACAATGTGCCTGTAATGTACCCATCCTTTGGCTGTGGTTCAATGTGGAGTAGTACTGAAGCAGGACTTTCATTCCATAATAGCAGTTTGACAGTTTGTCGCATTTCCTTCAATCAGTCATTATCTGCAATGTCTAAGGGATTAATGATTAACTAGTGCAAGCATTTTAGAACAGTTAAAACCACTGTTATGGGTTTAATTTAAAACTACACTAAAAATATAAATGCAACATGCAACAATTTCAAAGATTTTACTGAGTTACAGTTCATATAAGGAAATCAGTAAATTGAAGACAAAATAAAATTGATTTCACATGACTGGGACTTTCAGATATGCATCTGTTGGTCACAGATACACTGTCGTTCAAAGGTTTGGGGTCACTTGTCCTTGTTTTTGAAAGAAAAACATTTAAAAAAAACATCAAATTGATCAGAAATACAGTGTATTGACTATTGTAGCTGGAAATGGCTGATTTTTTATAAAATATCTACAGAGGCCCATTATCAGCAACCATCACTCCTGTGTTCCAATGGCACTAATCCAAGTTTATCATTTTAAAAGGCTAATTGATCATTAGAAACCTTTTGCAATTATGTTAGCACAGCTGACAACTGCTGTGCTGATTAAAGAAGCAATAATTCGATTACAGGCTCAAAATGGCCAGAAACAAAGAACCTTTAAAACAAAAGGTAGGGGTGTGGATCAGAAAACCAGTCAGTATCTGGTGTGACCACCATTTGCCTCATGCAGCGTGACACATCTCCTTCAAATATAGTTGATCAGGCTGTTGATTCTGGCCTGTGGAATGTTGTCCCACTCCTCTTCAATGGATGTGCGAAGTTGCTGGATATTGGAAGAAACTGGAACACGCTGTATTACAAGTCAATCCAGAGCATCCCAAACATGCTCAATGGGTGACATGTCTGGTGAGTATGCAGGCCATGGAAGAACTGGGACATTTTAAGCTTCCAGGAATTATGTGCAGATCCTTGTGACATGGGCCGTGTATTATCATGCTGAAACATGAGGTGATGGCGGCGGATGTATGGCACGACAATGGGACTCAGGATCTCGTCAAGGTATCTCTATGCATTCAAATTGCCATTGATAAAATGCAATTGTGTTGATTGTCAGTAGCTTATGCCTGCCCATACCATAACCCAACCACCACCATGGGGCACTCTGTTCACGCCGATGCCGAACTTCAGTCAGGTTAAGACCCTGGTGAGTTCAACGAGTGCACAAATGAGTTTCCCTGAGACAGTTTCTGACAGTTTGTGCAGAAATCCTTTGGTTGTACAAACCCACAGTTTCATCAGCTGTATGGCTGGTCTCAGACGATCCCACAGGTGAAGAAGCCGGATGTAAAGGTCTTGGGCTGGTGTGGTTACATGTGGTCTGCGGTTGTGAGGCCGGTTGGACTTACTGCCAAATTCTCTAAAACGACATTTGAGGCGGCTTATGGTAGAGAAATTAACATTAAATTCTCTGGCAACAGCTCTGGTGGACATTCCTGCAGTCAGCCTGCCAATTGCACGGTCACTCAAAACTTGAGACATCTGTGGCATTGTGTTGTGTGACAAAACTGCACATTTTAGAGTGGCCTTTTATTGTCCCCAGTACCAGGTGCACCTGTGTAATGATCATGCTGTTTAATCAGCTTCTTGATATGCCACACCTGTCAGGTGGATTGATCATCTTTGCAAAGGAGAAATGCTCACTAACAGGGATGTAAACAAATTTGTGGACAAAATTTAAGAGAAATAAGCTGACATTTCTGGGATCTTTTATTTCAGCTCATGAAACATGGGAGCAACACTTGACATGTTGCATTTATATTTTTGTTCAGTGTAGTATTTATACCAAATGTTTTAGGGTCCATACACAGATCGACTACATAGCTAGACATCCATAGGCTTAAAGGAGTTAGCTATGTCTATTCAGCTGCAATGCATGGTAAATATCTTCAATCATTAACATTAACGATCCTACAATAAAGAACAATGAAAGTGATTGACTTGAACAACAAGGCAAGCTTACAAATTTACAAACGCCCACAAGCTAAGTGTATGTATAATTTTAGCTAGTCAGCTAGCTTGTTCAATATAGATTTTCGTGAAGTAACTTTATGACAAATAAATATCCATAATTGTTTGTCTCTACTGTACATTAACTAACATATTCCTCTTAACTGTGCATTTTGTTATAATTAATGTAATTAAGTTATAATTAATTACATTTGCTTCCATCCTAGTATTTTTATCAGCCATCTTTCCTGAAGCAACTTTTCAGCCTTGTGTCACAAAGCTTCATGGGAGTTTTGAGTACGACTTGTTAGGAAGTCAGCAACATCGATTCACTTTGTTTGGAGGGCCAACTACAGAGCTGAAAAGGCACTACACCTCGCCCAATGTTGAATTGGGACACAACGTCCACTCAATGGGAGGGGGGGGGGGGGGGGGCTAAGGGGGAGGCTAATGAGAAGAGCTAAGGGGGGTGGGGGGGGTATTGGCATTAGGTCAAATACTCCCGTTTGTATAGGCAGGCAGTTCACCGCCAGGTAGCACATTTCGGTTCAGGAGCCAGGAAACTGTGTTGCAGGATGTGCCGATGCTGTAGCCATATGTCCACAGCCTTTGTATTGTAGTGATGCTGTGTTGCGGATGGTGCTTAATGAGGGTGTGTGTGTCTGCGTGCGTGCATTTGTGTTTGTGTATGAGAGAGAGAGAGAGAGAAAAAAGTGCATGAACATATGCACCTTTTTTAGGGTTGTTGTGGTGACCGTATTACCGCCATGCTGGCATTCATGAGTCATGATCGCAGTAAAATTTGACGTGACCGTTGAGTCACGGTAATCTCCTTTTATGCACTTTAGACATGCATAAGTAGTACCCAGCTCACTAACCATCATCAGGTCGCTAATGGCCTGGTACTCAGAGCGCTATTGTCCCTCTAACCACTCTGACATCAATGCAAATGCAATCGAAAATCACATCAAACACTTATCATCAAAACAGTATGCGTTTTTTAAAACTCACCTCACTGTGATTTATCAATTTGAAGAAAGAAGTTCAACAACAGTTCGAAACTGAGTGTAAAACCTGGTCGCTGTGGATGTTGTTTCAAAGCTTAACACAACAAAATGTACAGTGCTTTCTAAGGTGATGATTCATTCAAAACACCCATATGCATATTAGAGCTTATACATAAGCACAGGCCTATATATGAACCCATGCCCAAAAGAAAACCTGAATTAAAATAATAAGTGTGCCATTACCCAATACATAGGCTATGCATATCATGCACAGCAGAAAAACATTTAAAAAAGTGATTTAATATCTTTGGTACATAATTGGTAGCCTAAATTAAACACATTCAGAGTTAGCCTACAGTTATAGTAAATTTGTATTTGATTTTGAATCGCATAGTAATAGGGCTTTTTTCCAACATTACCTTTAGCTACAGAATATCTGACCACTGTGTGTTTCCATCTCTGCCCCTCTCTCCTTCATTCCTTTCTTAAGTGAGCAGAGAGGGACTGTCAACAGTTTAAGCAAATATGTTTTGTTGTGAAAACATTCCTATTGATCTTCCCAAACAGATTTCACCTGGTTTCCCAAATTAAGCACTGGGTATATGCAGGAACAGAGTTGGCGAGCCCATGGCATACAGAGTTTGGGTGGAATATCACCAGTCGCGCAACGAGAGGCTGCATGCTCCTCAAACAGCAGTTGATGCATGGAGTGAAATAACTGGAGTAACCTACCCAACACATTCGCCATTCAAGTGTATATGTATGACGTCTATTTTCCCCTGCCCCTGGTCCTGATAATGGGCCTTTCTAAATCTACATTTCTTTTTTATATAGACCTTTTCAATTGTCAAAACAAAAACACATCGAAGAGGTTCCCCAGTAAACATCCAGTGCTGCAGCACGCCATAATTACTAACTAGCTAGTTAGTTGGCTAGCTAGCACAAAATTACAAGTTAGTATTTCTTGATCCACCAAAAAATGTAACAAATTAATTATATACACACAATGACTTGTTGCTACCAGATCCACTAAACAAAATCGTTTATGTACCGTTTATTATGTTTGCTCTGGTGGTGTTACATTTGGCTAGCACAGTAAATAACCACAGAGCTAGTGTAATGTGAAGGTAGAGAAATATCAGTTTACCTTGTTGGCCAGCTAGATGAATTTCTCTCATGACAGCCAACAATACAACTAAACTAAATGTAGCTAGCATACGAGTTCAATGTTTTACCGCCACATTGTTTACATCAAAGTTAGCTAGCAGCAGTAATTACCCCACTACCAACCTCTCTCTCCCCCCTCACTAATCTGTCTCTCCTAGCTCTTCAGCTGCTTCCGCCAAAACACACCTAGATTTTACCCAGGTGTATCGCCCACTTAGTTTCAATTAAGAAACATATTGTATTTTTCCTGAACCGCTAGCTTGTGTTAGGATGTATTATTGCCCTCACGTTACGAGACCAAGATAGTGGTTTGTTTGCATGTAGTAAAAACAGATGCTAGTGCTGACACCTTGTGGTGGGAATGGTGAACTGCATATTAATTACACCAGGATGGTACATTACATGAAGCAAACAAATTGCAGCTTTATTTCAAGCAACATGTATTTTGAAATTAAATCAAATTAACCTTAAGATATTCCTTTCTGCACACCCTCTTGATAGTGACATTTGATAATAATGTCTCTTTCCTGAGCATGTCATCCTTAAGGCCTACCTTCATTATAAGGGTATGGCTTGCACTAATCCATTTCATGACGGCATGTCCAGTAGCTGTGGAAGTCAAATCTGGTATCCTTCACATGGTTAGCCTCATTAATTGTCTAATGAAAAGAAAAACCCACACACTGATCTTGCCAGTATCAATCAAGCCTTTTCTTTCAAGTTATTAGCAAATTATTAACACACTCAAGTTCTCAAATGTGTGATTCTAATAGTATAATTTCAAATGGAGAATACATCTCAGCAAAATATAAACAATGTGTGAGGATTTACGAATCCTGTTTCAGTATAGAAATGACAAGCCACATGTACAAGTGCATTGGACATGCACACGAGGCCAATACTAATCCCATCATGTCTGCGTTGGGCATGCATGCCATAAATAATCTCACATCCACTGTAACCAAAATGGTAGAGCATGGATAGTGGAGGCAAGAGAGAAATACCCTGGAGAGTGACCACAGTGAAGGGGAACTTTTTTATGTGGGCTGAGTTCCATCCCTGTACTGTACGGCTGACGCAATACAATACAGGGGAGGAGATAGGATGTGAGCAATCAAGGAAAGACAAAGTGAGAAATCCCTAGTAGCCATTATGTGGTGATGTCACTCGCCCTGAGACCTAAAGTACTGTTATCCTAGCCCAACCAATATCCTAGTTTTGGTATGATAATGGGTGCTGCTTTGTGGGTATGAAGTGCTGTTGTGAACAGGGGTTGCATCCTAGGTCAGCCATGCAGGGATTGTTACACCCCCACCAATGATCAAGGACATCAGCTGCAGCTGCAAATCTGTGCAATATCATCAGACAAAATGAGAGTGAGTGACAACCAAATAAAACAAACAGAGAATGTTCAATTACCCAAAAATACACTATACTTAATTCAAAGAATCAACCCTTTATTTCATATCAGACAAAGAACACCTACGTAAATGGTTAGTGAGTTTAGACATTCATCTTGCTCCAAAACAAGAATAGTTTGATTGAATAGTTAAATGAATAGTGCCTAATACAAATAATAAGCAGAATTACAGGGCTGGGCTGGAACAGAAACCTGCACACGAAGTAGCTAGATCTCTAGGAGCAAGAATTGCCATGCATGTTCTAGGTCTATGCATTGTTACTTTTAACATTATTTTTGTAGTCCTACAATCAATTCTAACATTAAACCAGTAGCATACAGTCATGTTAAAAAGTAAGTACACCCCCTGGAAAGTTGTCTTTTTTTAAACATATTTGGACAGATGGATATGTAATCTTCACTTCAACACTATTGACAGATAAAGGTTACCCAATTTAACAAATGACACACAAAAAGTACACCCCTACCTTTACCATCATATAAAATTGCTCAAATTAGAATTAGGTGTACCAAAACAAGTGCAAGTTATTAGAAAACATTAGAGATAAGAAAATAAGAAAGATAAGAAAATTGGTCTGGTTTGGTCCCCAGGGTAACATCAAGGGATCTACAGGCCTCTCTTGCCACAATCAATGTCGAATTGCATGGGTACACTGTCAGAAAGAGACTGCACAAACTTGGCCTACATGGGAGGTCAGGAAGGAAGAAGCCTCTGCTCTCAAAAAAGAATATCAAGACACAACTGACTTTTGCCAGACAACACCTGGGTAAAGTCAATTGTGTCTTGATATTCTTTTTGAGAGGAGAGGCTTTTTCCTTCCTGACCTCCCATGTAGGCCAAGTTTGTGCAGTCTCTTTCTGACAGTGTACCCAGTTTTTCACTTGACTCTATATTACCCATTGGCAATATACCCTTCAGTCTCTCCAAGCTTTGGGACATTCTTTGGGACCTTCATCCACAGACAGGGTTTAGCAGCTTTCACAGGACTCTGTATCTGAGATTAGGAAACATTGAAATTAGACCAGGACTTGCTTCATTATTCTCAAATGGTATAACATTTGATATTAAGTTGTAATTTAGTTTTTGTATTTTCGTAGTTCTCTTTGGGACTGGTAATCTGTTAATTAGCTAGTTATCTTAGCTACTAACTAGATAACTATCTTATCGATTTCAAGCTAACATTTGTGTCATAAAAAAACTAATATTGGATGGTTGTCTATCCTATTTATATGTAGCTAGCTAGCTTGCTAGCTACCTAACATTAGATAGAATAGATGGTTAACTTGATAAACAACTTACACATCTTCCTGGTGCCGCCACCTCTTGCTGCTACTAACGTTACTACCATGCAGGCAATTCAGCCCGCTACGATGCTTCTTTGGGAAATCTTGCTATGAACTAACATTATCCCAGGACATAAGGACCATCACACCTGTGAATACTATTGTCAAAAATGCTATTTTGGACCTTGAGAAAAAATCTAGACTATGTTAGCTTAGCTAGCTAGTTGCTTAAAGCTGTGGCGGAACAGCTGTTGTTTACAAACTCACTAGAATTCTTTGGGGTTCCAGGGTTCACTACCGCTCCTCCTGAAAAAGCAGTTCAAAAGGTCTGTTAGTAAAGACAAGATTAAACTGAGAATAGTCTGATGGGTGAAAATATAATCACTTGAATAGAGAACAGTGTGTGCAGCCTGAGGCAAGGAACAGAGCGCAAGCTTTTTTTTGTGACTCTCTCAAATCATCAATAACCTATAGTCGCATCATCTAGCCCATATATCATTTGATTTCGAAGGCATTCTAAGGTCTCTATTATTCACAACTGAAGTTGTCATAACTCTAAATCTAGCATTTAGGACCTGTTTCAAAAGATCACTTTTAGGCTCAACATAGCCACTTCATATGCACGCTCGCTCCGGAATGGGAAAAATATTCAGCTAAGTTTAATTATACTTCTTCTTACTATAAAATCATATAATATTAAATAACGGCACAGGACTTAAAAGCATATCTAGTCTGCTAAATGAACAAGCCTACAGCCAATGTCATTGCGCATAGCCAGATATCATACAGTAGGCCAACTCACATTCTGATCTTCTGAAATACATTTTCTTCATATCCTAATGTTTCTTTAGACCTGCCTAAAATAGATAATATATTTATTGTGATGGTGTATATTAAATTAATTTATTCAACTTTTTTAAAAGACGTTCCAAAGGCTTGGATGCCGCTTGTATGCGTGGATGCCTGGAGATGCTAAACATGTTTATGTTAATTAATGATCAATTACTAGCTGACAAAATGTCATTACCACCATAGCCCTATCATATACATATGCATATACCTCTCTCGTCAGTCCTTTGAGTAATTGCAGTGGAGTGCTCTACAATAGCAAAGTGATTCCGAGACTGTGTGATCTAAAGTTATGAGAAGACCACCATTCATAACTCTCACTGGTACTGTATTTCAATGGTAGAGACCGTTTGTCTAGCATGCATAGTAGCAGATCAGTGCAGTAGCTATACCTTTGCTGTACACTTCACAGGTGGAAGTAGGCTTTAAAACCACTGCGCTAACTGACAGAACAAGGTTACCACAGAGTTTGAGAAAGTAGCTGAACTACTCTGACTCGAGACAAACCTCAAAGACCACAAATCAAAAGGTGTGTTCAGTGATATTCAAATAGGCTGTGAAGTTTCTCACCCGTCTCATGTTGCATGAATACAGGATCAATGAGTAACTGTGCAACGCTCTACACAGGACTCTAGAATCTAGAACAGGGAAACTCATTTTGCAGTAAAGACGCATTCAGTCTTTACTGAGGTCTGGAGGGCCGCACTACATTTCCTCATCAATCGCTTTAGGAATTTTCAATGCTCCCTGACTGTCTAACTTTCGTTTCGATGACTATTAGAAAGCTGGACAGAGTGACTACACATGTAGGTTCATTATCATTTCTACAAAGTTTCAATTTGGTTTTAGTCATTTCAATGTCAAACCTCAAGTAATGTTGTTTTCGGGGAAGTTTAGATTCTCTTAGATTTTGGAGTCCTGGGTTGGAATAATCAATATGCTTTTGCCGTCCATGGTCGTGCTTGGTCAACCATGAGTTTGTCTGTTGCTGTTTCAGGACCCCTACAAGTTTGGTAAAGGGGAGGGATCGGCTTCTCTATTACTCTGTTTCACCTCATTTACTCCAGGGTCATTCTTGAGTTGCGGTGGTAAATGCTGTCCCTTGACTTTGGCTCCATGTAAAAACACTTTAAAATGACAAATACACGACAAATAATAAATTGTCCAGTTTATTTAACTGTTATGTAATAATAAAACATATTATTTTCTACTGCAAACATCTATTTGTATGTATTTTAGAAACGAATGGGGGATAGCAAATTGGCTTGTCCCACTGGTGATGTGTGGTGGCGTAGTGACATGTTTTGGGGATTTAGAAATATCTATTATTTTGAATGCTAGACAGTGAACAGAAGTATGTAATATATTGTATAGATTAATAAATACAAAGAAGGCTATTACAATACATTGTTTTACTAGTATAATGTGTGTCCCTCAGTTTTATGTCATTAATGTTACTGCCTTGAAAATCACTGACCAAAAAATATATATGATATATAATGACCTTGAGCATTCTCTCCGGTTGCAAACTGTTATCGGGGGAGGGGTCCATATAAATTATTAGCTTATCACGTTTCAGGGAAGACCCAGGCGCAGACAATGTTGAAGTAAAAAATATGTATTACTAGCACAGGGCCAGGCAAAACGACAGGTCAGGGGCATGCAAAAGTCAGAAATCCAGAGTATCGTGGCAAGGTACCGGACAGCAGGCACGCTCAGGGTCAGGGCAGGCAGACTGGTCAAAACCAGGAAAGCTAGAAAATAGTGACTATAGAAAATACAGGGGCAGGGAAAACCACTGGTAGGCTTGACAAAGCAAAACGAACTGTCAACAGACAAACAGAGAACACAGGTATAAATACACAGGGGATAATGAGGAAGATGGGCTACACTTGGAGGGGGGTGGAGACAAGCACAAGGACAGGTGAAACAGATCAGGGTGTGACATAGCTAGTCACACTCTTTCAGTATATCATACATTTTAAGATTATATTGATCATTTGGTGTGTCTAAATCCAAACTGTAACTTTGTGTCAATTTGAATGGATGGAAATAACATTTTGAGCAAAATCATTAATCATATCACTTTAGTAAATCATTTTTAAAGAATCGATGACCTTTAATTTGATCATTTGTGGCTTCCATTTCAGAAAATCCTAATTTACCTAAATATTCTCATTGGTGTTACCATTGTTGGTGTTACCATCATTGGTGTGCTACTGGTGGCACAATGTTATCATAATGATCAAAATAATTAAACTACCAAATTAGTTGATTTATAGAATGGGAAGATGTACCCAAATACATTTTCCACTTTGAAATGTCCAGGCCCTCTACTCCGTGATGAATCATTATCAGTTCAAAATGGTGAATGCTTTTTTCCCATCTCTCTCTTTTTTTCCACTCGTCCATTTTTTCAGATAATTATTATCAGTACCAAAAAAAGAAAGTATGAAATAATTGTATTTTATTCTATTCAAATATCTGGTCGCCTTCTTTGATTTCCATATTCTTTGTGGAAGATAACCCCCGAGGGCTGTGACGAACTGTCATCCTTCCCCTGGGGGCAGGTAGAGCTCTGAGAGCTGCTCTCTGGAGATCCCTAATGATAACTCTTGCTTTTGAACGGATCGGCCTTGCCACGGCCTATCACTTAGCTTAACTAAGCAGGAGAGAGAGAGGCAAGGTGACAGGAAAAGAGACAGAAAGAGGGAGAGTAGCGGTGAGAGAGGAGGAGAGAGACAGAGAGACAGAGAGACAGAGAGATGTGGGTGGGAGAGGGAGAGAGAGAGAGAGAGATACACACAGATATGATAAACTTTCTGAACTTCTCCTTTTCTCTCCTCTACACAGTTTAAAGCAGGTGTCTCAGAGGGCTAGAGTCATGCTGGTTTTCCTTCCTCCAAGGTAAATAATTTACCCATATAATTGACTGGCCGGAGATCTCATATAGGCTACCTGGTAAGTCAAGTATAACTAAGAATCTGATTAAAATGTAAGGATTAAAACCAGCAGACAGTGCAGCCTTCGAGCACCAAGTGTGCAGTGAGCATGCTTTAAATTGACAATAAATCAATCATAAATGCCTAGCATAGGAAATTACAATGTTTACCTATCCATCTTGCAAATCTCAAGGTGCGTCAGACAACTTTATAACAACTCATATAAGCATAACGTACATAAAGCGTTCGAAGCCAAAACACAGATGTTGTTGTAATACAGTATGGGCATACAGTGTATTGTAAATATAAAAACAATAAACTTAGACTAGAGCTTAATCAGTGTGTATCCATTAGATGCCTCTCCGTCTTCCTGCTCTTCACCAACTACACTTAGATTGTCTTCAATCATTCAGTAAGTGATGCTGTGGCATTTTACACTAACATTACCCAGAACAGCCTTGGTTTAGCTCATTCCCCCCTCTCCATCCCTTCATCTCTCCATCTCTCTTCCTCCAAAACATCCCAAGGCTTCTCTCCCTGCAATTTTCAGTTTAGATTGATTTTAGCACTCCTGGAAGCCAATTTGGCCTGTTTGCATGTTCTTATATTCTCCTGATGGGATTTGCAGGGGGATTGTTGTTAGCTAGAAAGAGCCAACCGTGGTGTGAAGTGGGGGATCAGATCTCATATTAAAAAGAATGGTAATGGCTATAAAAGTCAGTAGTCTAGGAGTGAGGGGAGGGAGGCACCGACGAGGCCTGTCTGTCTTTTCCTTTGTACATTACTAAATCACGCGAGTGATGGAAACACCTGGGACAGAGAGAGAGTGTATGTGTGTGTATGTGTTTGTGAGTGCGCGCGTGCGTGTGTGACATACTGTATAGATTGTGAGTATGTGTACGATGTGTGTGTATCTTCGCTGACAGGTGTGCTGTTGGAGCGTGGCAGTGTGGAGACTCTGCTATGTCTCCTCAATACAGCTGACTACCCAGCTAGCACATAACTTCTGAGAACCATATGTTTCTTAGAGCTTGGTGAGAGCGTGGTTGTCCTATGGTTATTTTGAAACTTTCTAGGAATGGTGCAGGATAGTTGCTTTGCTTTGGAACATTCTCAGGATATTTAAGCATCTTGACAAAAATAATAACGTTATTATTAACATTTTAAAGTAAACATGGTTACATTTAATTGAAAAAATTGTAAAGTTCTAGTAACATTGTCCAACTGCTTTGACATTGGGAATGTTCTCAAATAGTTCAGAGAATGTTAAGAAACACAGTACTTCAGCATAACGTTTCATACAGGTTTCCTCAAATTGTTCCAAGAACGTTGGAATGTTAAGAAACAACGTTCTTCTGTGGGAATTTCAATACTCATGGTTCATAGAAACCACAAGAAAACTTTAGTAATGTTCAGAGACTGTTCTAATAATGTTATTTAAAAACATATATATTCCGTTCTCATCATCAACAAAACTCTCTCTATCCTCTATCTTGTTAAGTGTGTTCAACTGTGTTGGCACCACCCACTAATTGGCCATTTGTGCTTGGAATTTAAAAAAGTTTAACCAAAATAAGCTAGCAGTGTTATTGAAACATTCAGTGGTTTTAAGGAAGTTAAACTCAAAATAACCTAAAATGTCTGTTCTCAGAGTGTTAATGAAACCTCCCAGGAAAACATTAAAGCAGCCTTTCTTAAAGTATGGGATGCAACCCACCTATTAATGGTGGGTCACGACGTGTAAGAGTAAATGTATAATTGTTTAATTCATTACTGGAATTGATTTGACCAAGTGCAACTGCACTCTCTGTTCAGTGCGCTCTCTGCTTAGCAGGTGCGTGAGTGGTAGGGAGATTCCCGTGTGCTTAGCAGTTTAACTGATCTTTTTTCAGCTGTTTTATAGAAGATCACTACGGGACCCACACGCGGCAGCGCTGTTGTTCAGCAGCAGATTATGTGCTGTCAGCCACTGACTTGTCAGTCTCACTCGCCATCACTCACCGCTGTCATCAAATGGACTCAAGCTAGCCACAATTTCTGACCGATCTCATACAGCGATGAGTTTCTCTCTCTTGGTTTCATACAAACTTTGAGAAATAACGAGGAGCGTCCACAATGTGTTTTGTGCGGGGAAGTGCTTAGTAATGAGTCTCTCAAAACAAACAAATTAAAACGATACGTCCTGACCAAACATCCACAACATGACGGTAAACCAAGTTATTTCAGAACAGGGCACAATGCTTCAAGAAACAATGCTTCGACAGTGGAAAAGTAAGTCAGCTAGCAAGGCATTGTTGTCATTTTCTAACAGGTGATGATAAGCAGAAATAAGGGAGTACTATCGCTCATACAGTAGTAGTAGATGTGAGTTTCACTTAAAAACAATCCCCTTGTACACAGCAGATAACAGGTAATAGCTAGCTAACGTTAGCCAAAGCAAGTTAGCTAGCTACTGATAGTGCAAACCTAAGTAACAGTACAGATGAAGGTGAAACAGGATCAGGCCTAGTGTACATCTTACTGTAGAAATTATTGTTGAAAACAAGCCTAGGTTGGAACTGTTGCTGTTGAATAAACTGATTTTTTTTTTTTTTTTTTTTTTTTCACCTTTATTTAACCAGGTAGGTCAGTTGAGAACAAGTTCTCATTTGCAACTGCGACCTGGCCAAGACAAAGCAAAGCAGTGCGACAAAAACAACACAGAGTTACACAGTAAACAAACATAGTCAAAAACACAATAGAAAATCTATATACAGAGTGCAAAATGTAGTGCAAAATGCAGTAAGGTTAGGAGGTAGGACAATAAATAGACCATAGTGGTGAAATAAATTACAGATTATCAGGTTGAAGCAAGATGCTTTTTGTGGCAAACACACTCACAGTAGGAAGCGGTCTCCTGCCTGACTGAGAAAGCAGTAGATGTTCTGATCCAGTTTGGCACCACATACCTGCGAGTCAATGTTCTCAACTCTGGCGTACTTTAAAAACAAGTACAGAAACAGACTCAATGCTGAGCATGATCTCAGGGTTGCACTGTCAAGAAACGGAGCCCAGAATAGACATCCTTGTTGAAAACTTCAACCAGCTACACACCTCTCATTAGGACTGTGTGTGTCTGTGTTTGTATTTTTTTTCTGGTCTACATATGTGTGATGTGATCAATCAGTTTATTCCACCTCAAAATAAAATGTATTTAATGTACTGTATTTTAACAGCAACAGTTCCAACCTTTTTTTCATCAATACTTTCTACAGTAAGATGTACAGTAGGCCTGATCATTTTTCATCTGTACTGTTACTTAGGGTTTTACTATCAAAAGCTGAGCCTGTGTGTGTGTTCTGTTATACATCTTTGTGATGTGATCAATTAGTTTATTTCAGTTCAGAAAGAAAATTATTAATTTTATTTTAACAGCAACAGTTCTAACCTAGACAGATACAGTGGGGAGAACAAGTATTTGATACACTGCCGATTTTGCAGGTTTTCCCACTTACAAAGCATGTAGAAGACTGTCATTTTTATCATAGGTACTCTTCAACTGTGAGTGACGGAATCTAAAACAAAAATACAGAAAATCACATTGTATGATTTTTAAGTAATTAATTTGCATTTTATTGCATGACATAAGTATTTGATACAGAAACCTTTGTTTGCAATTACAGAGATCATACGTTTCCTGTAGTTCTTGACCAGGTTTGCACACACTGCAGCAGGGATTTTGGCCCACTCCTCCATACAGACCTTCTCCAGATCCTTCAGGTTTCGGGGCTGTCGCTGGGCAATACGGACTTTCAGCTCCCTCCAAAGATTTTCTATTGGGTTCAGGTCTGGAGACTGGCTAGGCCACTCCAGGACCTTGAGATGCTTTTTACAGAGCCACTCCTTAGTTGCCCTGGCTGTGTGATTCGGGTCATTGTCATACTGGAAGACCCAGCCACGACCCATCGTCAATGCTCTTACTGAGGGAAGGAGGTTGTTGGCCAAGATCTCGCGATACATGGCCCCATCCATCCTCCCCTCAATACGGTGCAGTCGTCCTGTCCCCTTTGCAGAAAAGCATCCCCAAAGAATGATGTTTCCACCTCCATGCTTCACGGTTGGGATGGTGTTCTTGGGGTTGTACTCATCCTTCTTCTTCCTCCAAACACGGCGAGTGGAGTTTAGACCAAAAAGCTCTATTTTTGTCTCATCAGACCACATGACCTTCTCCCATTCCTCCTCTGGATCATCCAGATGGTCATTGGCAAACTTCAGACGGGCCTGGACATGCGCTGGCTTGAGCAGGGGGACCTTGCGTGCGCTGCAGGATTTTAATCCATGACGGCGTAGTGTGTTACTAATGGTTTTCTTTGAGACTGTGGTCCCAGCTCTCTTCAGGTCATTGACCAGGTCCTGCCGTGTAGTTCTGGGCTGATCCCTCACCTTCCTCATGATCATTGATGCCCCACGAGGTGAGATCTTGCATGGTGCCCCAGACCGAGGGAGATTGACCGTCATCTTGAACTTCTTCCATTTTCTAATAATTGCGCCAACAGTTGTTGCCTTCTCACCAAGCTGCTTGCCTATTGTCCTGTAGCCCATCCCAGCCTTGTGCAGGTCTACAATTGTATCCCTGATGTCCTTACACAGCTCTCTGGTCTTGGCCAGAGGTTGGAGTCTGTTTGATTGAGTGTGTGGACATGTGTCTTTTATACAGGTAACGAGTTCAAACAGGTGCAGTTAATACAGGTAATGAGTGGAGAACAGGAGGGCTTCTTAAAGAAAAACTAACAGGTCTGTGAGAGCCGGAATTCTTACTGGTTGGTAGGTGATCAAATATTTATGTCATGCAATAAAATGCAAATTAATTATTAAAAAATCATACAATGTGATTTTCTGGATTTTTGTTTTAGATTCCATCTCTCACAGTTGAAGTGTACCTATGATACAAATTACAGACCTCTACATACTTTGTAAGTAGGAAAATCGGCAGTGTATCAAATACTTGTTCTCCCCACTGTATGTGTTTTTAATGGGGAGAAATAAACATTAATTGGTATTTATATGGGTATTTCAATTAATTGTTATTTGTTTTTGTCTATATTGAATTTGTTTTAGGCATAAAGGCAATTAAATGTACCAATATTTACGTATAGTTGCATGCTTTCATAAACTTGGGTCCCAGGAAAACACAGAATTTCTAATTTGGATTCCGGGCTGAAAACATTTAAGAACCCCTGCATTAAAGGAATCAGAGTAAAACGTTCTCAGAACCTCTCTGCAACCTAAAAAATAAATGTTCCCAGAAAATACAAAATTTTTACTTCTGTTCTCAGAACTTTTAAAAAAATTTACCGGTCAGGAAACGTATGGCTTCATTCCTACAACCAATGTGAAACCAAAAACATACATTCCCACAACTACCAAGGAACCAAATGTGCTAGCTGGGTACATCCTAGGACACACACAGCACACACGCACATGTCACACTGCACACTAAGATAAAAGAGAGAAAAAGTCAAGCTAGTTCTCTTAAACTCCTGTGAAGTAAAGTCAGAAAGAAAAGTGATGTGTGCAGAGAGGGGGAAGAGGGGATAAAGAGAGAGTTAAGACACAGACGTCATCTGGAGAACTAGCAGGAGATAGAGAGAGAGAGAGAGAGAGAGAGAGAGAGAGAGAGAGAGAGAGAGAGAGAGAGAGAGAGAGAGAGAGAGAGAGGAGGAAGAAAGAAATCGAGGCGGTGGGGAGAGGGAGGGAAGGAGGAAGGGATGAGGCTACACTCTGAGAGAAGAAATCCACAGCATCTTTGCATTTAAAAACCTAAACTTTAGGATATAAAAGGCAGGAGCAGAAAAGCAGGACACAAAGGAATATTTAGAATTCTAGAGGAAAAAAAAGAATGTGTCTTGAGGGTTAGTGTCAAGATGCTCATCATATCTTAGATGTCAGAAGATATAGTGGCAATTGTTGACAGACTTTGCAGAGGTAGTCACTGTTATTCCATAGAGATAGAGGGAGAGCGACAAAGAGAGAAATAGAGAGAGAGAAGTGAACTTCTCCAACTCCCTCTCCTCCATCTCTCTAAAAAATGTTTACTCTCACACCTCTGACATCAAACAGCGGGAGCTATTCGCTCGTAAAACTTTACCACCATCTCATATTCAAATCTTTCTCTTCAATGACAGAGATAACAGGCATATAATACTCTGTTAACCAATGCTGTTAAACTTTCTGCTCCCTCATGGTTTGTCAGTGCACTGAAAATGTATCTGCAGTGTTTTATATATCCAGTAAACATTCAGGATATATGACTGCAGTAATCATACAGTAATGATTTGTACACACACATTCTTAGCAAGTTGTCTTATCAGTTTAAAGATCAAGCTGGTAAATCTGACATGAGGTTATACTTTACTGATTTAAATTTAATGAGAGGATAACCCAACTTGACTGACACTCCCATCAGCGATAGGGACTTATAATATAATATAATATAATTGAGGGAAAGGGGGGGTGAGAAGAAAAATCTGTGTTAATCATGGCAGGATACGGTGTTAGGAAAAGGGAATGGGGAATACTAGTCAGTTAGCTTGACTGGCAGAAGACCAAGGAGGGGAACCATTTTGAAAACTAGCTTTGGAAAATTAGCAGACATAAAAAGCATGTGCACAGACAGAAGAGACTAATCTAGTCTTCCTCTTAATCGTCTATGAAAACTATCTTGGACTAATGGAGCTTATAGGACACTTTCCCCCAGGGATCACCAGAATGCGCACACACCACAGGAAAACACACACACTAAAGCACACACAATGTTGATGTTGACGTTGGAGAAGACTGTGATCGTTGCTGAGCTTCATCCCGCTTCAGAGAAAAGAACTCAGGAAAACTTCAAGTGGGGAGACGAAAGCAGAGAGAGGGGACGAGAGAGAAGATGAGAGCGCTGCAAAAACAACTGATGATTTCCATCAAAACAGATTGTCAAACCAGATGGGGGAGCTCACCAAAACTGGGGCAGGATGGAAGAGAAGAGGAAAGAGACTTTGATTGGCTAAATGTGCCATCTTCAACACATATCAGACTGTACTCCCCTATTTATAAAATATGGCTTTCCTAAGCGCCCTGCTACTCTGCTAACTTGTTGTCCTAAAAGGTTGTTTAGGAATTTTAATTTGACACAGTATACTAAATGATTTGTGGAATACTTTCAATTACAGGCACAAATTATTTGTATCCCAGATAGCTAGGGCTCAATTCAACGGAACTTACATTCAGTTTGATTCAGTATTTAATATAGTCAGCATGATTCCAGTGTTCAGAATAAGAAGTGTGTTTGTGTGTGTGTGTGTGTGTGTGTGTGTGTGTGTGTGTGTGTGTGTGTGTGTGTGCAGGCAGTGGTTTGTATAAACATAACTATGGCAGGATGGCTTTGTTTCCATGCATAGAATCCTCCATTCATCATGAAGTCAGGTCATGTATCCAGAGAGCCCTTTGACCCCTTTAACTGCAACAGGTTCAGTCCTCCCTCAGGAGGCTGGTGTGTGTGTGTGTTTGTCTGTGTGTTTGTGTGAGTTCTCTCTTCATGCATGCCTGCAGTATCTATTACTGTATGTGCAGGCGTGCATAAGGTTCCCCCATAGACTCTCATGGCTGGTGGTGTGATTCTGCATGCTTTAGCCATTATCATATTGCCTCTGGCTACACCTGCCCACTGCTCATTAGCATGCCTGGCAGTGATCCACCCTGCAACACAACAAATCCAATGCATCCTTCAAAAGAGGCGCGCTTTGCCATAACACACTGTCTGGGACGGACCAAAAAAGTGTGTGTGTGCTTGCTGTAAACGATACGGAGCTAACACAGATGCTTAATTACTTATCCGAAATATGATGCCGTAATTCACAATATAGCATCAGATAGGGGTGTGAAAGAAACTGGCGAAACCGGTAGTTGATAATTTAATCAGATAAATATATTTCCCATTCTCTCTCTGCATTGGATTGATTGTAGATGAAACTGAATCCTCCATATAAGTATCTGTTCTCTTTTTTGCCCTTTACCATGCCTGTAGCACTCCTCCAGGTCTGCTGTGGAGCCCCAGGCTAAACTGACTCCAGTGAATGTAAGACAATCCTTCCGGCAAGCTTTATGCTACCCCATATGTTAGTGATATGATGAACTGAGGTTGGACTTGACATTTTTACTGGTTGACAAAGAGACTGCTCTGATCCATGATGGACCATGTAGAGATCTTCAATAGCTTGATGTTTGTTTTTGGACAACTAAGGGCTGGATTGTAAATTGACTCCCTAAAAAGCATGTGTTACTGTGTAGACTATCCTGGCTAAATAAAATAAATGATACAACCGTGTAACCCCAATATCTCTCATTGATATTAGTAGTTTAATTTTTTGCACAATTTTGTCATTGACATGAATGCATGATTTACAGTGCCTTCAGAAAGTATTCACACCCTTCCACATTTTGTTGTGTTACAGCCTGATTCGAACATTTATTAAATTGCATTTTGTGTCACTGATACTGTCATGGATGGGTGTATGGACAGACCAAGGCGCAGCGCAGTGATAGTTCGCCATGGTATTTAATAATAAATATACTCAATGTGAACTATACAAAAGAACAACGATATCATAACCTTAAACACACTTACTTTCAGACAATGAACCACACCATGGTGTGGGACATACAAACATAAGTATGATCCCTAATTAGAGACAATGCATAGCAGCTGCCTCTAATTAGGGATCCAACACAAAACACTACACAGATATAGAACACATAGAACTGTTAGACTCTGACCATGGCTACATAGAGAAGCAAAAGGCTTCTCTATGGCCAGAGCCTGACAGTACCCCCCCCCCCCCCCAAAGGCGCGGACTCCCGACCACAAGACACTAGACACAATTACATGGGGGAGGGTTAGGGAGGGAAATAAAAACAATTATATATTCGTCGGTGGCGGTTCTGGCCCCGGCGAAGTGGACAGCTTCCTCCCTGGCTCTTTTCTGGTTACCGGGCCCGGACTGGGCACCGGTGTGGCGAGTGGCTCCGGCCATGGAGCGGGGCAGATAACCGGGCCCGGACTGGGCACCGGTGTGGCAGGCAACTCCGGCCATGGAGCGTGGCAGACGACCGGTCCTGGAATGGGCACCAGTGGGGGAAACAACTCAGGCCATGGAGCGGGGCAAATAACCGGGCCCGGACTGGGCACCGGTGTGGCAGGCGACCTGTGGACCATCACGGGAGGCTCCGGGCTGTGGACCATCACGGGAGGCTCCGGGCTGTGGACCATCACGGGAGGCTCCGGCTGTGGACCATAAAGGTAGGCTCCGGGCTGTGGACCATCACAGGAGGCTCCGGGCTGTGGACCATCACAGGAGGCTCCGGGCTGTGGACCATCACAGGAGGTTGAGTGCGCGGAGCCGGCACTGGGCGTACCGGACTGGGGAGACACACCGGAGGTCGGGTCCGTGGAGTCGGCACTGGAGGCACCTGGCTGGGCGCACACACTGGAGGTTGGGTGCGGGGAGCCAGCACTGGGCGTACCGGACTGGGAAAGCGCACTGGAGGTCGGGTACGTGGAGCCGGCACTGGAGGCACCTGGCTGGGCGCACGTACTGGAGGTCAGGTGCGGGGAGCCGGCACTGGGCTTACCGGACTGGGGAGACGCACCGGAGGTCGGGTGCATGGTGCCGGCACCTGGCTGGGCGCACGCACTGGAGGTCGGGTGCGGGGAGCCGGCACTGGGCGTACCGGACTGGGAAGGCGCACCGGAGGTCGGGTGCGTGGAGCCGGCACTGGAGGCACCTGGCTGGGCGCAGACATTGGAGGTCGGGTGCGGGGAGACGGCATGGGACGTACCAGACTGGAGAGGCGCACTGGAGGCCTGGTTCGTGGAGCCGGCACAGGTGGCACCGGACTGGTGACACGCACTTCAGGGCAAGTGCGGGGAGCCGGCACGGGACGTACTGGACTGGAAATGCGCACTGGAGGCCTGATGCGTGGAGCCGGCACTGGTTGCACCGGACTGGTGACACGCAATTCAGGGCGAGTGCAGGAAGCCGGCATGGGATGTACCGGACTGGAGAGGCGCACTGGAGACTCGGCGTGGGATGTTGGCACCGAACGACCCGAACTGGGGATGCACACCGGCTCCGTCCTCTCGCTCTCGCACTCTTCCCAATTTCACCTCCAAAGCTCCACTATACTCCTATATACTCCCGTCAGGTATGCCTCCTCACTCATTTCTTCCTCCTTCCTTCGGTTCTCCTTCCTCTCCATATTCCACATGGGAAGTGGTACTGGCGCTTCTTCGCGGCCAGACCACCCTCATAGTCCCCCCGGAACTTTTACTTGGGGTTGCCTTCGGGCTTCACTCCTTCCTGAGTCCCGATTACGACGCTGTCCTCCTTTTTCCTCCTTCTCTCCCGAATAGCGCTGCTTGGTCTTTTGGTGGTTAATTCTGTCATGGATGGGTGTATGGACAGACCAAGGCGCAGCGCAGTGATAGTTCGCCATGGTATTTAATAATAAATATACTCAATGTGAACTATACAAAAGAACAACGATATCATAACCTTAAACACACTTACTTTCACGGACATGTAGACAATGAACCACACCATGGTGTGGGACATACAAACATAAGTAGGATCCCTAATCAGAGACAATGCATAGCAGCTGCCTCTAATTAGGGATCCAACACAAAACACTACACAGATATAGAACACATAGAACTGTCAGACTCTGACCATGACTACATAGAGAAGCAAAAGGCTTCTCTATAGCCAGAGCCTGACAGATACACCATAATGTCAAAGTGGAATTTTGTTTGTCGAAAATTTGAGAAATGAATGAAAAATTTGGATGGATCAACAACATTATAGTTACTCTACAATACTAACCTACATGACAGAGTGAAAAGAAAGAAGCCTCTACAGAATAAAAATATTCCAAAGCATGCATCCTGTTTGCAACAACAAACTTAAGCAATACTGCAAAAAATGTGGCAAAGAAATTAACTTTCGTCCTATATACTAAGCCTTATATCCAAAACAACACATCACTGAGTACCACTCTTCATATTTTCAAGCATGGTGGTGGCTGCATCATGTTATGGGTATGCTTGTCATCGGCAAGGACTAGGGAGTTTTTTAGGATGAAAAGAAACAGAATAGAGCTAAGCACAGGCAAAATCCTAGAGGAAAACCTGGTTCAGTCTTCTTTCCAACAGACACTGGGATACGAATTCCCGTTTCAGCAGGACAGTAAGCTAAAACACAAGGCCAAATATATACTGTAGCTGCTTACCAAGAAGACATTGAATGTTCCTGAATGGCCTAGCTTGAAAATCTATGGCAAGACATGAACATGGCTTTCTAGCAATGATCAACAACCAACTTGACAGAACTTGAAGAAGCTCTTAGAGACTTACCCCAAATAATGCTGCCAAAGGTGTTTCTAACATTTATTGTCTCAGGGGGGTTAATAATTATCTAATCAAGATACATTTTACAAGATAATTAAGTTTTACTTTTCCTTAATTGTTAATAAATGTTAGAATTTTTCTTCCACTTTGACATTACAGACTATTTTATGTAGATCGTTGACCAAATTTGACTATTACATCCATATTAATCCCATTTTGTAACACAACAAAATGTGGAAAAAGTCAAGGTTTACTTTCTGAAGGCACTGTGGAAGTTAAAGTAACATGTGTATTGTAAGTTAGACTTCTGCTTTAAATGACTAGTTATGTGTATGCAAGTAGTCGTTATCCATTTAGTGGTGATTGTACATTCAGTGTGAGTATATAGGCATACATGTTGCAATGGCTCTGTCAAACCTGCACATCCCAAATATATATTAATTGTGTTTCTGCTAGTTTAGTTTTACTGCTTGTTAAATGAGATAATGCTTGGATAGTGGCAGTATTTCACAGTCCCAAACTCTTCTGTCTTAGCAATGCACACCATTTTTCAAACCCTGCCCGTGTAGCCTACTAACCACATTTAAAACTAAATAACTACATGTTCATAAATTAACACACCCAGCATAAACAACAACATTACTATATCGTTGAACTTAAACTGACACAAACCTCTGTAATATATAATTATTTATGGACGTCCATGAGCTATTTTTAAGTGGTTTGGTCCCTATGCGGCCTTAGTGAACTGTCTTCCTCTTTACATAATGGTGCAGCCAGAGAGAAATGTTAGTCAGGCCACAGGACCTCTTCACCAGGCACTTTGACATCTATTCAGCTCAACATTGTAAATAAGCAGGATCGTCAACTCCCGAAAAAGTAGCACCCACCTGGATGATGCTTCAGTGGCTATAAAAGCGCCAAAAAAGACCACCACACCTTGGTATTATCCGGAACAGTCCCCTTTGAGGCGAGCCTATCGTTTCTCATCCCGCACACCCCTTTCAACCTCCTTCCAGAAACTGGTGCAGGTGGAAAGATGGCTCTGTGTTGATGCATCATTCAAACAGTTAGCTAGCTAGCCAAGCCACATAAATGGACTTGCCATCACCAGTCGTGCAAATACATGGGTTACCACCAGATAATTTAGGTCAACCCGCAACAAGTTATCAAAAACAAACAGAAATTATTGAAAAAAAGCTATTAACATTTTTTATCTAACTATTAAATATTTACAAATGTACAGGAGTTCTCTGCCTAGGCACCTCAGCACCATGGCAACAACGGAACAATCAAAGGATAGTACCTGCTGTAAGTATGACACCCCCCTATGTGCCAGAGCATCTCCCAGCTCACATCGCAGTGTATTTATGTCATCCACCTATTGCTACAGTAGTGCTAGAGTAGTGCTGATGCAGTGTTTCACATTCTAATGAATGTGGTTAAATTGGTTAGGCTGTGGGGCTGGGACACTGACTGAATCTAATGTGTAGACAGATGATATATCGGGGACTCTCATCATCATAGAAGTTCCTCATACGAGATTGGCTTGCATTGCCTAGCTCTGCATAGTCTACTGTACTGTACTATAAGTAGGAGGGTTGAGGGTGAGGGAGAGGGGGGGAAGGGGGAAGAGGGGGGTGTTTCTTTGGGGAATTGCGCATTTCAGCAGTATGGATATTGCCGAGTTGGGGGGAAAGACAGAAGGAATAAACAGACTTCCCATCTCTCTTTATTTCCTCTCCATCTTTCTCTCTTCTGTCTCCTTCTCTCCATCTCTTCAGGGAGCTGATTGACACAGGGGTCTTTCCACAGAGGCGGGTGTCTGTCTGATGTTTGGGTCTGTAATATGCGTCTCTTTACTTATTAGGCAAGCAGATGCATTATTAACCAGCCACCGTGCAGTGCTCGCTGTGCATGCTATCTATCTATCCTCTATGTGTATTCTCCCTGTTCGCTACCGTGTCTTCTCATTCAAGTGTAAATTGGCCAGGTCATCATGCGGCCATGACAGTGATCGCAGATGTCTTGAAACTAACAACCCCCTTCAAGAGAATGGATAGAAGCTACAGATGCAGCACATCTAATGGTTCTGAACAGGTGCTGGATATAAATAAATGAATCATTGTTCCACAGCATGGACTTGGAAAACTCCCAAGTGTGTTTCATTAGAGTAAGACAACATTTCCACTTGGTGTTTCATCAGCTCTGACCTTTTTGTTGCTGAAACTATTATCTCGATAAGATGTATGAGGGGTCTTAGCACGAATATGTGATTAAAAAATAGAAATGTTTGAATAGAAAGGCATAATTCACTTTGATGAGGCCCTCTTTCCCTCCCTGCTGCTTTCCCTCCCTGCCTCTTTCCCTCCCTGTCTCTTTCCCTCCCTCCCTCCCTCTTTCCCTCCCTCCCTCCCTCTTTCCCTCCCTGTCTCTTTCCCTCCCTGCCTCTTTCCCTCCCTCCCTTGCCAAATAATTGGTTGGTTTTATTCCTAAGGAGGGGAAGGGAGGCGCACAGGTGGTTATGTTCCTATTGCTATGCCATTACTGCAGGACCATGAAATTAACAGAGATCATTTGGAGAGAAACCTATGGAAGGAGGTTTTAATATGATATAAAGAGGGCGGGGCCATTCTGTCTTTTTAACTTGCTGCCACATTAGATATTAGATTCAGTGTGGGACTAAGAATCGTTTCAACCCAGAAGGAAGTGCCGCTAGGTTTGCCTGAAAGCACACTAAATATAAAAATACTGCTGTGAAAGGATTATTCTCACCCAGAATCACACTTAGGGCAAATTTAGCCACAAATGGATAGCTGAGCAACACTTCACCAACACTCCACCAAAATGAGTGGTGGAGACATTTTGTGTGAGGGATTTTACTTGCCGTGACTACATGTATTTACTTGGCTGTTCATTGTTAAATCAAAAGATACTGCACATTGTTAGTGGATCTCTTGTGATTTTGATGCTTGAGTTTTTCTTTACTGTTCCCCTTAAGGGAAGCATCAAGCACGATGGAAGTCCTATCAGTCCTTTGGATTCCTACTGAGAGACATTAGAACAAACAAAGCCTGCCCACTGGGCCACAAACTGGTTGAATCAACATTGTTTCCACGTCATTCCAATGATATTACGTTGAACCAACGTGTAATAGACGTTGAAATGACGTCTGTGCCCAGTGGGTGGATGCAAACTCCTTTCGGCAAAATTAGAGAGACAGAGGTATAATTAGCCAATCTGGGGCTTTTGTGTGTGTCTAATAGCTTCAAACTATAGAAAACTACTGAAATAGGATTTCTGATGGCTTGTCATTTTTCTAGAAGCAGTTTGGTCCTTCAATGTTCAGAGGACTCTGTGCAGAGAACCAGATTACATACTGTAAAGTGGCAGCAAAGAGCCCCTCACAATCAGACTGTGTATGTTGATTCATAAGGTCCACAAGGTTTTTTTAGCAAAGCGACAAATGCACACAGCAATATACAGTACAGTATGTTCCAACTGTGTTTATTGTGCTTTACCCTTAGGCAGTCCTCAAAAACTAAAGCCACTATGATTTTTTTTATTTGAAGGAAATCCGAAGACTAATGGTGGTTGCCAACGAGATCAAACTTTGTTCCCTGATATTTACTTGTTATAGTTTTCATTAAGTTGTCAGTAGTTAATCACCTGTACCTCCACTGTTGGAGCACTGTTGGTAAGTGAGTCAATTAATGGTTTTATTTCAGCTGTATAGATCAAAAGTCTGGGCAGGATGAAGCAAAGATATTCCACTGTTTTCTCCCAGAATAATTTACTTGTTTTTGTTACATTTACCAATAACTGCAAGCTGAAGTAATTCAATTAGATGTGCAAACTCCAATGCTGGCTGAGATGAGTTACAGTTGTGATGCTCTCTGGATGACAGCCTTCAAGTCAACACCAGAGGACTTCAATATCTGATTGCTCTAATCGATTTAATTTAGTTTTTTCTCTGGCAGTTTTCAAATGTTTAGATATGTAGCATTTTGTTCAATCCTGACTGGGTAGGAATTACAGCTGTGTCTCTCTGAGGGGAGCGAGTGTGTGTGTATGTGTATCTATGTATGTGTGTCTGTGTGTGTTTAAGACTCCTCACCAAACCTACAGTTTAATGAATAACTGCAACTGACATCCATTACGACAGGCTGAACCCACAGATAATATGCTTCTGATGAATCTAATATGTAATTTAGACTGTAATGCATAAAGTATTGCAGTGCTGCGTGCCGTGAGGGCCCACATTGAAGTCTACGATCCTGCTGGGTGAGCTGTTTAAATGAAACACGAGCCCAAAGACGAGGCCACAAAAGACATTTAACAAGAAGCATGTCTGCCTCCAAGAGACGTCTTTAAAACACTAAAAGGCTATTTTAGCTCCGTTTTTTTTAAATGTGTGGTACCAGTTTTATCCTTATTTATATCGGACCCACAAAGAACAATATACTGCCATCTGTACATCCATAAAAGTGCCCCCCATACACTGGGATTGATGGTGCTGTTGGGGCGGACACATGGTGGTGTTATCATTTCACATCTTTGATAAATGTTGTTGATATCTGTGGCAAACACGCAAGAGGCTACTTTAACCATGGTTCACACCCATAAGGGCATAAAGATGTACACGTCAGCTAGGTGGCTAACGTTCATCAATGCTATATGGTGGTAACATCAAATACACTCATCTATTCACTTTCACTGGCTGTCAGCCCAAAATTATACAGAATATACCCTTACAAAAAAAGATTGCCGTTTTGAAACTGCAGTTAAAGTGCAGTAACTGAAGCCGACTCTGGTATTTTGGACACAGTAATTGCAGAATAACTGCAGTAAAAAAAACGGTGTTATTTTTGATGCAGTATTTGCCGTATACTGCAGTTATACTGCACTCTGATTGCAATATTTTTTTGTAAGGGTACACAAACCCTAGTTCTAGTTTTATATCTTTGTGTCTGCCTCTACGGATTGAGATAATTTGACCACCAACTATGTAGAATAATTTCTGAGTAATTAAGCCATAAAGAGATAAGAGAATGAGATACAGCCATAATTATGAAAATAAATGGTCCGAAAATAGACCGTTTCAATCAGTATGGGCTTAATCACAAGTTTATAGAGCTTTTTAAAATGCTGTCCAAATAAGCTGTTGAGAGTGAAGTGGTGAGTGGTAGGTAGGTTGCCAGAGCTATTTTACTATATGCTACTTTATCCCTGGCCTGGCATCTGTCGAAGTAACAGCAGGCCTCTGCTCTGCTCTCAGCTGAGTCCCATTAGAAGATTTAGGTCTCGTTTCTTGGAAAAAAGTTTGGATGCTGCCACACACATACCTACTTGTTAACAAAATTAAGGAAGTTTATTTTAAAACTATTCATAAATATTATCCTGCCAACCACTATATGAAGAAGTTTAAGAAAAACATAAACACAAAATTGTACCTTTTGTTATGACCACCCAGAAACGGTGTTGCACCTTTTTTGGCATTGTATTCATGTAAGGATACTGTGGCAAGACATCAGTAGATGTATAATTGAGCACATTTATGAAGATTCTACACTATTGTGGAGAGATGTACTGCTTTAATTCTTTACCTACGATGTAAAGAGTTTTAACACATGTAAATTTACAAACAAAAACACCACATTTTCTTACCTTACAAAAATAAATTGGACTATATTTAATGACAATGAAATACTCTATGTCCCTTAAGGTCCTTGTGTAATGTGATATTGTACCCCCTAGCCCATTTGTCCTTTGTATATTATTTATATATACTTGTGTCCCCCATGTACTTTCTGTATTGATTTGTTGATAATAATAATAATAATAATAAAAAATAAAAATAAAATAAATAATAATAATAATAAAAGTCTCGTTTCTGCTAAACGGATGCGGTCGTAACTAGTTACCACAGCCATAAAGTCATAAACCCCGCCTATTTCTACAATTGCTTCTTAAAATATGATTTTAAACCTAACCCTAATGTTAACCCTAGGCTTATACACAACGCTAACCTTATTCTTAACCTTAAATTAAGACCAAAATCCTTATTTTTGTTTTCATTCATTTTTACGATATAGGCAAGATAGACGTTGTGGCTGTGGTAAGTTGTAGAAACCAATGGATGTCGATATCTACACAGATGTGTAGGTAGTATTAGCTTACTCACAGTGCCTGGTGCCTTCACACACTAGCTACGTTTCCATGAACATGTCGTTGCCATTAACTTGTCCAGTGCGTTTCCACTGAACTGTCCTGTGTCGATAAAAACAGCTGGACGTAATGACATCACACCTAAAAAAAAATAAAAAAAATAAACCTTTTCCATGTAGGCAAATTGCGCATTAATAAATCGCTGACAGCCTGTATGCCCTCCCACCTTTTTCATGTCTCAGGTATCCCACAAAAGCCAGCATGGATAGAATACAATAATTTACTAATATTTGCCATACTCTAATAATTATAATAACTGCCACAGTCCGTGCCATGGTGAAACTTGCACTCCTGTAGATCTGAAATAATTGGATGGTGAAACTTGCATCCAGCCAACCAGAAAAACAAGGCAAAGCAATTCAGGCATTCTTGAAAGTCAAGACAATTCTTGTCCTGCAAAGAAACATAATGTGTTATTGTTGAAACATAGATTTAGAAAGCAGTAAGCATTTAGAATTAAATGTTGAGAGGAGTTTTATGGTTACTTGATGACATAATGTGCCCTGAGTACCTTCAAAAATACTGTTTCCATCATCATATGTTGCAATAAAGAAAGTTTGACAAAATAAAAATCCACCTGTCGAAAAGATAAAAATGTAGTCGATCTTTAGAACATTTCTCCTATAGCTGCTTTTTCCATTTCACAATTATAAAACATTTTTGCAGCATTACTTTAGTCTAATAAATCTGGGTCAATGGAAACCTTCCTAGTGTGTGGCATGTGGAATATAAAAACTGGATCGAACTAGTTAAGACACTGATCGCCTAGACAGTTGCCAGCTGGGTTCCACTGCCAAGGCCAATCCTGCTGCCATCTTGGATTTTTTGGACATTCAGTTTTATAAGATTTTCTGAATAATAGGCTATACAATCTCAATATTTTGTGCCATTGTCATTAGCTGAATATAAAGTAACCATAGTTAGGAGATCCTGGTGAGCTAATCAACTTCAATCAATATTCTATTGGCAAGTCTATAAATTATAATCTGCATAAGAACATTTCAGCATTCTTTTGAGCAGAGCAGATCTCAACCAATCACATTTATCCACCCCCTAAAGTCAGCCATCTTGCTGTTCTCATGACTACTTGGCTTAGAGCCAGTGCCCACCTGCATCATTATCAAAATGGTGTTTCATTGTTCTCAATGTCAATTTATGAGATCAGATAAAGCATCACAATCTACGGTGTATAATACAATAGATGCCTGAAAGCACCAAAGCCCAATTTAGCTGTTTAAAATGATTTACTAATGTTATGACCATTCAAAACAACCCACAAGCTGTTTATTATCTTGAAGCAACAGTCAAATAAGCGGTTCTGGTCTCTAAATCAGACAGAGACCTAGGCTCCAATGCAAAGGTCAAACTAAAGTATTCCATTGATCCACATCCCAGCCTTGCCTTGCTGAAAACTACACTCTACCTGGCCACACAGCCCAGAGGAAACCAACAATGACAAGTGTAGGTGTACTTACCATCTCCCTTAATTTCTTATAAGGCTACACTATAACCACACCAATTCCCTTTGTTCTACTGTCTGTTTCATTCATGGCAATTATCTTCCATGTTTGTTTTAGTTTATTCCCCTTTAACCAAGATCAAAGAACAAATGCCAATCAGACCTGCATGGTATAGGCTTATATATAGCATCTATGCAACATTAGGTAAAGCATGTATTAATATACTTGCTATCACACACACACACACACACACACACGATAAGATAGTGAAGACTTGCTCAGTTCTGCTTTCTTGGTTTATGTGTACCAGAATGCATTTTCAATTATGTGGACTTGTTTGGGCTGCACCTTAATAGCATCGTTGTGCATATGACATATTTTGAACATTTGTGATGTTCCCTTATCCATGCAGTATTGTGATTAAATCAACAACAACCTTGATCTCTCTGTGTGTGTGTGTGTGTGTGTGCTGGAGGGTTGTTTTTCTACAGCAAGCCCAAAACAATTGTCTCTGCATTGCATAATTATTTGTCTAAGATAATTACAACGAGTGAATAACTATCACTTCTAACATCAAAATAGAGCGGTTTTGGCAATGGCAATATGCTATTGTATTGTCTTGTTATATCTCTGCTTTGATCTTAGAATAAAGAAACATGAAAAGTTGATAGCGATCTGCTTTCCATTTTCAACAACGAGAGTTGAATAGGGTTTGGTGTAGGCTTCAGTATGCCGTGACGCGCGTAGCATTGCATTCAGTTCAAGTGGCTGCTAGATGAGAACAATGGACAGCGCCAATCTATAGTGCGCTACAGGTCTGAGAAGGACGTTCGCAGTACAGTGCTTTATTAGTGGCCTATTCTATAACGATTACTTCGACTTTGAACGTTAATTCCTTAACTTACTTCAGACCTGATGTCTTTTCGAGCTTGTTTTTTTTTGAAAGCCCCAAATGGTATAGAATAAAAGTGAATAGATACGCGTATACAATACAATATTTTTTATTAGGCGGGACATCATATATAGGGATTTTTTCTGTTGTTATTTTCACAATGTACATTTGTGAGCAACGTCACTGGACACTAAATCAGTCAAAGCTACGCAGATCCGAAATGTAGAGAAGAACACACCATAATGTGAATATGTACTTTATAAATTCGATAAATGTTTTTTGTAAAAGAGTTTCTATAGATGTCTCCATTGGCTGAAATATGTTGCCTTTTTTTTTCTTTTTATGTCATCTCTGGATAGTTAGGCAGCCTACATTTGGCTTGTTTTCAATATGTTCAGCATCCAAAACGGAACACCATAGACATCACAAAACAAAACAAAACAAAAATCTTCCATTCGTGCAAAAAATGCTTTGGGCGTGAAAGCACTCTTCTTCTCTTGGACGTCCGTTATAATTCCAACCCTAGTTCTATGCCATAGGCTATACAAACACAAAATATAGCATTGGAAAATACATGTAGGCTAGTTCGGGACTTTTAGTTCTTCGATTCATATAACCTTCTTCTCATCTGTTCAGTAGTCCGGGTACACAGAGGTACACTGACTCGTATGTCTGTTGACAAAAGTTAATTGATTCCCAAGTGATAAAATCCAAATAATCGACAAGTGGTAGCCTATACATCACCGAGCGATCAATTCGGTTATCCTTCCAGATTGGGTTTGGTCAATGGATTTTGATGTATGAACTCCAAGGAAACGTTCATGTTTGAATGAAATAGATAATGTATAAGGTGTGTGTACACATGTGTGTCTGTCTTCTTCCTCTAACAGTTTAGTTCAAATAAAATAGCAAATGTTTGTCTTTATCGTTCCTCAACCGTGGAGGAGTCACGTTTGCGATTTCCGTGATCGCATATTAAATTATAGTGGAAAGACTAGGAAGCCTGAGAAAGTGGAATATTTCCATCCGCCCATGAGTGTGCCCCGTTCCAGCTTCAGATACACCCGGTCCTCGCGCTCCAGTTGCAGAAGAACGCCGTTGCTCGCGGCCTCCCGCGTAACGTCCTGGTCACCGGCGAAAGCTGATATGACCGGGTAGTCGTTCTGCATCAGGTTGACCTGGGGTAACGAAAACAGCACGCGCAAAATTCAGACCTGTTACATCGTACGGTTGGCCTACTCTAATTACGGACCAATAATGTACCCTTTTGGGTAGGCTACTCCGTGGCATAGCCTACAACAATACACTTCAGCCCAACTAGGCCTACCATCAGAAAACCTTGGCCTACCGATCATAGTAAAGCAAATGTTGACCATTGGTCATACCTGTATGGTTTGTCTGTTGTAAACCTTGACCACATGAAAGCCGAAGCTGTATATTCCCCTCCTTGGCGCCTGGAAGACACTCGCTTTGAGATCGAAATGGTTGCCGATGTTCACTAAAGCCTGCAACACAAAGCGACAAGAAAACGCACAATCAGCACCCAGAGTCACCATCCAACAAACTGATACACGGCAAGGGTTAAACTAGACAAATTACCAAGCACTTTCACACTGGGCACATTATCCAATGCTGCTTGCCTGTCACTTGGAGTTTTCCAATTGGACAATAAATGTTTATAGTTGAAGTCGATACACCTGGTGGTCGAATCATTGATTTCAATCAATACACTTCGGTTTGTCGTAGGGGGGGGTCAATTAACATAATACTGTCCATAATGCTCCAGCGCAGCAGCTAGGCGCAAAAAAATACTCCACTTGATGGTTGGAGCATTTACAGCAGCAGTCACATCTATTGTTGCGCCGCAGTGCTTGCGCGTCCCTTAAACCTACACAAGACAGACTATATATACACAACAGCCTACGTATTTTCAAATTACAACATTTGCATCAAGCTGCAGCTTTTATGCATATTTGGGGTAATTACGCACGACGATCACAATGTCCCCGTTAATGCATATTGCAACATTTTTGCTGAGGCTCCTCAAAACTGCTCTTAAGTTTTTGAGAGAAAGAAATCTCCAAACGCATAAACACAACCCAGGTCAAGTTATCATAACCCATTTGCATGAGAAAAGTATGCTCTATGCCGCTTTAGAAAAATATATATTAAACATTTTATAAATCTCCAAATAAATTAACTATCCAGATAGGGACAATATTTGCATGCACAAATTCCCGTGACGGCTGACCTGGTCAAAGTAGATGGTCATAGACGTGTTGCTCATGTCAGAGGGCTCGTGATTCGTCCCGCGCACCGCAGAGAAAGCCACCTTGGCGCCCGCCGACCGGACGGATATCCCGAGCGAAGAAGTCACCCCGCCGTCAGAGGACGGATTGGAGTCGCAGACCACCAGGCATTTCCCCTCCAGTACGATGGGTTCCGTGTCATTCTGGCCGGCGATGCAGAGCACCACGCCGTATCCCATGAGGAGGCTGAGCGCCAGCATGGCACAGGGGCCCGGGCAGCGGGCTGGCACCACCATGGTCTGGTCGGAACTCTGATCCTTCCTGTGCACACTGATCCTACACGGCAGCTCCTTGGAGGTTTGATAGGACGCGATCACCTGGTCCAACCTTACTCCTCTTCTCTCTCTCTTTCCCCTTCTCTCTCGCGCTCGCTCTCTCTGACACACACACTTTGACACACGCACACACTTTTAGCACACGCACACACACTCTCTCTCTTTCTCACACCCCCCTTCAACCTGTGCGTCTCAGTTGATATTAGGCTGGTCTTCAAACATATGGTGTGGTGGTATTTCCTGTTGATTTAAGAAACAAATAACTGATTTATGTCAGACTATTAGGTATTTAAGAGATACTAAACAGTGCTAAAAAGGACTCATTGGGATCCGTAGAACTAGACATAAAACTCGTGCGTAATACGCACAGAATAAGAAGGTGGTCTAACTAGTACGTGCGTCAAATGTAGGCTATTTCATTTGGGCTATAGCATTCAAATTAGTTAATATTAGTCAGATGTATCACCTCCCATTATTAAATAATGAACGTTATTAAATACTCATGCAATTTGGAAATCCTAAAAACAATGAATGTGATCAATTATTTATGGTCAATGGTGGTGATTTTCCTTTTCTTCCTCTCAAGTTTAATTCGGCCACTCTTAGCCTACTCTTTTGCACTATCCAAACACCATATATAGGTTTTCCCGAAAAGACGCCTGGACGTTACCTGTAGTAGGCCTATCCATAGCGTGGAGTAAGTCTCTCATTCTGCAAGCAAGCAGCGCGCATAGTGAACTGAGCGATGGGCTCGCATCCTGTTTCATGAAAGGGGTTCGCCCCTCGCTTTCCTTTCAAAGGCTATTCACGCCCATCCTTTATATTCAAGTACAGTAGTTATGCCGTAGGCCCCGCGTGTAAGGGCACCTCACTCACTAGTAGGCTACTACAGTAGAATAAGCACACATGTGGATAAATGAGTTTGTTTACATAACCAGTTGAATGTTGTGAGATTATACATCAGTGGACCTAGCGGGACAGCGGAGTTCATGGCTGCCTCCCAATCTGCACCACATTCAATACCCCGCCTCTCTTGTCGCGCGCTTAATCAGAGATGAAAGGGGTAGAACAGTGGATATCATTGCTTTTTGCACTGTTCCTATAAATTGGGTATGTATGTCACTAATTTGAGCTCAAAATTGGCAGCCACATAGATACTTGTGCGACACCCAGCGGTATCAAGGCGGTACCGCCAGCTCTTTTTTTTCTCACCACAGGTGCATGGTGAACTTGTGTTTGACTAAAGAGCACAATTTTCTAACTACCATGCTATCCTGTTGTTTTTATTAACAATGCTTGTGTTTCTGAGGCAAAAACGTTAGGTTAAAGTGAACAGCCACTTGCAGTCATTAGTTAAAGCAGTGGGAGTTTAGCAGTGGGGGAATTACAGTAATCTATCCTTTGCAACCTTCAAATTAATTAATAGTTACGCTATCTATGAATATTGACATAATGCATATCTGATATTATTGATGATATTAGCTGGAGGGCCGAGAGGTCAGGATTCAGTTCCATTTATGTGTCTTGCATAAAATATGTGCAGTACAGCAACACCTGTGATTTCAGTTTATTAATTAGGCTTAAAACAGTTAATGCATGGAATCCTCCACTTCAAGGGCCAAGGGTTTTCCCACCCTGATCCTAACCACGTGACGGGACCAGGAACAATTCTGTACACTATATACAATGTATTAGTATACGTCCTGTACACCTCACCTTAGCCTATTCCTACCCTCTCTGCCCAGCCCTGCCCAAACATGTCATAATACCTTTGAAGAACTCTGTGGAAGTGTCCCTATTATGGCTCCCTGTCTCTGATGGATCTGAGAGTTCTTCCTCAGAACTGCTGTACCTTCACTTAAACTTCGTAATGAGCTGTCACTCCACTAGCTCCAAGCTTTGCTAATTGGCCAGATTATGCAAGGAGTTCAGATTCATATACCATGATACGTTTGACTCCACTGATTATCGCAGAGGAGAAGGGGGGGGGGGGATCTGTTAGGTATGTCATCCATATTTTAAATGCAATTAAAAATGGATTTTCTGAACGGTGGTTGTGTTGGAATTTCATCTATCTATCCATTCAATTTGGCATCTGTCCATCTATTAATCTGTTCATCCATTGATTTATTCATTCATTTAAATTCATCCGTGCATCCATCCATCCGTAATGAAATCATATTTTATTTTTAAATTCTGTATGAAATCTGACATCTTTTGACATCATAACCATCAACACACTGGAAACCTCATTTTATATTCCACATGCATGTTCCTTTACATTGAAACATCTGTGCTTTTACCACTCATCCAACCACTATCCATACTGTCATGAAGGGAATAAACATGGTCAACAGTGTAGCCTGTGTGTAATACAAATCTCCTGACTGATAATAGGGTTGGGAGCAAATGTACAGTATACATACAGTACACAGTATACTGTACATAGCAGTGATAGGCCAAACATCCACAGTATACAGTTCAACAAATAGCCTCTCTTTTGTTAATCTATGTTGGAATTAAACCATATATCCTTAGACAGCACAGAAGTACATTAAACAATTAACACCCACCAGTTATCCATGTCTAATCATCTAGTGACCCACTTGCCTTGCAGTAGTAAAACACCAGACATTATTATGCACTTGTAGCTATATAGGCATCTTAATTACAGCTACCCAAAATGCACTCTCTATCCTTCCCTTTCTACTTCCCATCTTCCCTCTTCCCACTTCATTTGACAACCATCACAGTGTCAGTGCTGAGTGACAACCCATGTAGGAGCAAAACAACAGACACCCCAGAGCTAAGACCGACCCACAGGCCTGCAGAAGGACACCAAGCTAGAGCTGCAGACATTAAATGTCAAGCAGAGGCATGGGGGCGGGGGGTGGGGGGGGGCACAGGGCCTGGTATTACCATTACCAGAGGCTGCCTCTGTCCTGAGAGGGGCCTGCCATGGACCAAGGCTCTGTAATGAGGCGAAGGGACTGGCAGTAGGCAGGATGTTACAGCTATCTGCAGTGACAGCTAGCAGAGCAGACCAGCTCCCAGGACTAGGGGGATCCCGACCCTTCGCCGTGTGCTGGCATGTCTGTCTACGAGCACAGGCATCTGCTCTAATGAAAAGAGACTTAGCATCAGTCAGTCAGTTCTGCTGCTGGTGGCTGGCTGCCATTGTTTATCTATGGGCGTCATTTAGAAAGCAGTCGGCTTGGTAAATATAGAAAGATTAGAAACCATGGTGGTGGTGGGATTTCCCCTGGTGGAGTGTTTGATTTGCCATGATGTGATGAGATTGGCTTTGATTAAGCAATCAGGGTTGTGATAGTTATGATGAGTGCTGCTGTGGCGAAGAGGAATGGATGTTCATTGGATCATTCCTCCAGTTACCTTGGCTCTATTTGGATATATATTTGTCTGTAGATCAGAGAGTATAAGGACATATACCTACCACTCTACAGAGTCCCTAACTACTATATCCTCCAGAGATGCCAAATACAATGTACAGTGCATTAGACAGAACAAGGCATATGTGTGTGTGTGTGTGTGTGTGTGTGTGCATGTGTGTGTCTAACAAGGTCAAAGAGGTTCCATTTAAACCTGTGATTCCAAAAGCATCCTCAAAAGGAATAACGTTTTCATTGTGTTGCGTCGCCCTTCTGAACCCCACATTAATGAGACACTGGAGCCAAATGTGATTCATTTCCCAGGTTCCTCTGCAGTAGTTTGACCTTTGACACCTAACCTACCTGCTGAGTGCTATGGTGTTAACCTAGAGAGATACACATCCCAGGCCTGCAATGGCTGGAGGTTGCTTTGCTTTCATTCTTAAAGTTAACTGTTTCCAATAGGGCCTAGCCCCCCCCCCCCCTCTCTCTTGTTATCTCTCTCTCCCTAATATCTGTAGGAATCCCTCATCAAAACTATAAAGCATGGGGTATGGATCGATATGAACCTAGGCACTTGCACACATTTGTCAACAGCTGTTTTATCTCCCTCTCCTCATCTCCCTCCCATTCTCTCTCCCTCTCCCTCTCCCTCCTCCCTGAACACTCTTTTAGATCTTTCCTTTGTGTGTGTACTCTCACAGTGAATTGGCTGAGTGGGAGACAGCTGCAGGTTGTTTAAAACACACACACTCTCAATCTCATGTTAACCCAGAAGTGTGTGTGTGTGTGTGTGTGTGTGTGTGTGTGTGTGTGTGTGTGTGTGTCACTCACTTTACCACTTGACAGTCAGCAACCAAGTAGCTATTCTCTGTAATTGTTTCTATATTATAAAGAAGCCTTTAACACCACCAATATAGACATACAAAAACATAATTCCCTGTGTAAACCGTAGGCCTACAACAAATGTTAACTAGTAGTCCCCCTAGCCATAGCTACATCTTTTGACAATTAGAAAACGAAATCACCTTTGTCTGCAGGTCAAGAAATGCCAAACCCCTACAAGGCAGTGTCTTCAAAACTTTAGACATGCAGCTATAGAGATCATATTAAATTACTAGAGGGGTTTGTAATGAATCCTCAAAAAAATTGCAGCCATCTTGGTCAGGGAGAAATCCCCAAAACTGTCTAATTGGAATTAATGGTAGTAGAGGCATATGTGATGCATTTCCTGCTTTTACTTAGGAAACTAAAAGTAAAGCATTTGAGGTATAAGAAATTGTGTAATGGATTTATAGTCAACCTAAAATATTGTTATATAATTATACAGTTTATACAGGTTTTATACAAATGTTCTGTATAAATAGCCTCTAAAATATATAGAAACAGACCATAAATGTATCAGATTTTGTTTTGGAAAGCTGTGAGTGATATTATATGATACAATATCAGTACTTGTTGCATTAACAACTTGTACTATCATCCCAACTGATTTCAGCCAGTGTATGATTGTGGCTTGACTGCATGGTTTGAATAGAATGCTGGCATATTAGCAGTTAATTTGAAAAATAAAACTGGCTGGCTAGCTAGCTAGCTAGCTAACACACATACAGTGCAGATACATTCTTCACATTCATTGTTTTACACAATATCTTATCACAGTACTAGCGAACCATGGTTGACCGTGTACCTGACCAACATGGCTGACATTTTGACAATCAAAAACGTTTAAAGCCATTCTAGTATTCTATTTCCTATTTCTGAGTGCAGCCTATCTGTAACCATGGATACTGAACGTAGCTAGACAACTTTTCCGCAGTTTTAGAGAGGGTTACTTTGGATGAAGGCACCGTGACTACAGGCGAAAAGAAGTGCAGACGTCCTAAAAGAAGAAAATCATGCACACCAAATCCCCGGGCTCGAGCACTCAAAGGTGGGTATAGCGTGGACAGAACGTCAACAAAGCCTACTCAGACTACCAAAGCTAGCTAACTACTAGTAGTTAATGACAGCTAACGTTAGCTAGTTACAGAGAAACACCTTTGTTTACTTTTTTTGTCAGTTTGCTTTCTAGCTAATTGTGGTGCATTATGCATATAACTAATGTCAAGCTAGTTAGATACTAGTTGTCTAGTTTGCTAGTTAATTAGCTGGTTAGTTAGCTAGGTTAAATGTCTTACATCTGTGTCTTTCTAGATGCTTGGCTACCAACAATGCAAAACGAGTGCCACGGACACAGAAAAAGGCCACTGTACCCTGCCATCCAGTACCAAGCAGGGTACCAATAAAGAGACTCACCTCTCTGCTACGAAGATCTACTAGACATGCTGCCAGTGCCAGGCCAGCTGGCTGCACTCAGAACCACATAGACCAGTAAGTGGGTTGCAGACACAGGAGGTTGGTGGCATCTTAATTGGGGAGGATGGGCTCGTGGTAATGACTGGAGCGGAATACGTAGAATGGTATCAAATACACCAAACAAATGGTTTCCATGTGTTTGATGCCTTTCCATTTGCTCCGTTCAAGCCATTATTATGCGCCAACCTCCCCTCAGCAGCCTCCACTGTACACATATACTGGTAGTCTACCCAAATGCCAGGATAACACTTTTGGGTTGGGTGATGTAACAGTTTAGCTACTTGTAGTTTATGAATGCCAATATAATAATAATCAGCATTGTGTCAAACTTGTTAGAGTAACTACTTCAACTGGACTGAGGTGAAGAATTCACCAAATAAAAGTAATACCATGACACAGGGAAGGGAAAAATAACATTAACACAAACTACTTAAAATCATTAACCAAAAATAATGTATTTATATTTCCACTCCTTCAAATACCCTGCTTAGGCTCTGAGGGTGGAACTGCGCTAGACAGTACTTCATGTAGCTCCTCAGATGTGAAATTTTTTAGAAATATTTCAGCCTCAATTGATTCTTGACTTCTTTTCAACTTGTGCAGTGCCGTTCACCACCATCGCTATAAAGGTCCACTTTCTTCACATGAAGAATTTCTGTGTCCTGCTCGTTATTCACTACCACCAGACCTTCAGAGATACTCATTCTTTCTACCCTTTTGACAGCCTCCTCATAGGAGACTCAACTGCCCTGAGTTTGGCAACCTCAGTCTCTTTCACCTTATTCAGGCATTCCAAGGATGTCGCCTCATGTTCTCCACCACAGTTACAAAACTTTGCTCCTTGACCATTCTCTTCTGCTACACATTCAGAAACTCCTTCAAAGTGTTCTTTCTCACATCTCGGCTTCTTCTTTCTGCAGACACTTTCTACACGTCCCAACATTTTACAACGATGACATTGCAATGGCCTGGATACAAAAGCTTTGACAGGATAGTACATAGTGCACTGAGGTCAGGACACCACATAAAAAAACACAAGAACAGACAAATTCTTCTCTTTACTGCCATTAACCAAACGATTCATCCTACGTGCATTGACCACTCCAGGAATATTCTTCAGTACATCAATGTCAACTTTCTTTTGAGACTCCAGAAATGACTCCCTTGACAGGTGTCCTTCTACGTAGCTCAAAACACAACACAGCATAACCATCAACTCGCCTGACACCCAACCAAAAAATCTAAACATGCCCAATTCTCGTGATCTTTACCGACTTCACTTTACCCAAAGCTTTCTCCACCATTTTGGATATTTTCAAGGATTCACCAAGTCGGGCACCAATACTCGTACCAGATATGATGGGGTATTTTCAACACTAGCTGTTTCCTTTCTCCCTTCAATTTTGCTTCTTTGACCATTCTTTTGGACAAAAGTCCATTCATCCTCACTTCCACCACTATCCGATTCAAGTTCCACATCCTTCACTGTCATTCGTTACAGTAGCTAGCTAGCTACTTCAACACTTAATTTATGTGCAACAGAATGGAGGTGCCTCGTACACTACGGTAATCATCATGTGATTTGGAAGTGTGAAGTTTTTGGTCCGTTTGAATTAATTGTTTGCATGCTCTGATTGGTTGCAGGTATGACAAGAATGAACCTCCACCTGTTTCCTACAAAAGGGTGGTCCATTTCTTGTTCAGTAATCTGCAGTGCAGTAAAGACAGAGTTGCTACTGTCTCCAAGTCCCACGGTTAGAATTGAAATTAGAATACATTTATTTTATACAGTATTTTATTTCATTCTGCAAACTGATGTTCATAAACAGTTAAAATATCCTATCCAGTCTCTTAAGTATCCTGAGTACAACATGTGTTTGGCTGTGTGGACTTGGATACACAAAAAAGCACAAAACGTGGTGATGCATTCAAATTATGTTTGACTCACATTTATGTAAAATAAAATCCAAACAGTCCCTTTTAGAAGTCAGAATGTTGAATAAACTTCATTTGAACTTACTCTGCCAATTGTCTGTGGTGTTGGTCGAATTGTTTTGACAAAATATCCACAGGAAAGTGTTATTAACCCGACATGAAAACTCGTCTCTGTGTGTGACAATCAAGATTTGTTTGCTCGTGACCAAAGGCACATGCACAAGACGCATGAATGTAACCGAAGTCTGCAGGTGTTTACATGGTTTTGCGCATGTGCAAAGTGATATACATTTAAACGGCAGTACCGGAGCTCTGAAAAGTTGGGTAAACAATACTTTCCTGTAGATATTTTGTCTCAAATTTCGAGTGGCTGAAGGACAAACCGCACAGACAACCGGTAGAATAAGTTAAAGTGTAATTTTGTTCAATATTCTGACAATTTTGCATTGCTGTTTCAGACAGTATATCAAGTATTGGTATAAAAGTATGATTTATTAGGCAAGGAGACAGCCAGCAAGTGCCCAGTTCATGCTTTTTTTGACCCAGCTTGTTTTTTTTTTAGACTTCCACCTGAGATCCTAATGAAGATCCTGTGGAACCTGGATGCCTCTTCTCTCTACTGTATTGGCTTCGTCAACAAGCTCTTCTATAAGTTGGCCAAAAACAAGTAAGGATACTTTATTTCCGGAGGCAGTAGGACTCTTCTCCACTATCTAGCGACCCTATTCATTCCCATAATAGCTGAATATGTTGTCAAATTTTCTTGCAGTGGAATGTGGCGTAAAAAGTACTCTGCAAAATATGGGGAGAGTAAGAAGTTTAAGGCCAAGCACATGAATGAGGTTCAGTATAATATCTTTTGAATAACACTTAATTATCCCACTAGGAACAAAGTAGTGTGAATTTATATACATGAAGCAGATACAAACAAACATGCATAGTATACATATTGCACACTACATATTTACTGTACAACATGACATATTTACATACCCAATCTACACTGAGTGTACAATACATTAGGAACACCTTTCTGATATTGAGTTGCACCCCCTTTTGCCCACAGAACAGCCTCAATTCATTGGGGCATGGACTCTACAAGGTGTCAAGCATTCCACAGGGATGCTGGCCCATGTTGACTCCAATGCTTCCCACAGTTGGGTGGTGGACCATTCTTGATACACATGTAAAACTGTTGAGCGTGAACCCAGCTGCGTTGCTGTTCTTGATACACTCAATCCGGTGTGCCTGGCACTTACTACCATACCCCTTTCAAAGGGACTTAAATATTTTGTCTTGCCTATTCACCCTCTGAATAGCATACATACACAATCCATGTTTAAAGGCTTAAAAATCCTTCTTTAACCTGTCTCCTCCCTTTCATCTACACTGATTTGTAGTGGATCTAACAAGTGATATCAAAAAGAGATCATAGCTTTCACTTGGATTCACTTGGTCAGTCTATGTCATGGAAAGAGCAGTGTATATACATTTCCCCCCGAATTTATTGAGTATGTGAATGGTTCATGATTTAGTATGTAAGTGAATACTGTATGAATGTATGTACTAATATAGCGTTATGAACCAAATGTATTATCATGTGTCTGCTCCTCCATTCAGGTGGTGGAGAAGCTGAGTGTGATGAAGGTTCAGGAGAGACCAGAGGGCTACTGGAGAAGGCTGTACTTCAGGACCATAGCTGGCTACAACCACACCAAGTGGTTGAAGGAGCTGAGAACCATCAACCCCTACACAGGCCTACCCAGCAACACAGAGAGAGTCCTCAGGTTAGGTACTCTACTGGCTCTGTAGCTAAGGCTACACTCTAGGTACAGAAACAAACAGACTCCAATTCTGGTATTGTCAGAACATACTAATTTAAACTCACAGGCCAGAATCAATCAAATATGTCTTGTTACAATATGTTTAGGCTATGCAATACCAATGCAGCTGTTCTATCTCAATATAAAACCATTTCCGGCTAACAATTAAGTACCGTTAAACTTATTTTAAACGCAGTCTCAAATAGACGCCTGTCCCTTTTAATAGCTAGGCAACAGCACACATTTCAGCAAATAAACGCCTGGGTCTAAATTAATTGTTTACGAGGTTACCATTAAATTGCCATAAGGTTTAATGTTTGATTTGTTACATTCAATAATTCAGTAATGACTCAAAGAAATTATGGCAATCATCAATTTTTTCCGCCATTAAGAAGCTGCTACCATTGGCTGCTAACAGATGAGAACTGCTAGCTAACTATCAAGCACAAAAACAGTCAAGAGGAGAATAATTATTCTGTCAAGGATTTTTTTTTTTTGAGGCATACTAAGACAAAACCAAACTGACTTGTTGCGGATAGAAATCAGTGCATGATGACCTAGTGCACACAAAATTAACTTTCTTGCTTTCGTTTCCATATACATTCCATATAAAGTTCAATTTGTGTCCATCGCATTTCCAACTCTATCGATAGGTTTGTCACAAAAAAACGGTTGCGTTAAATAGCAAACGGCCTACTCTAAGTCTTACCTGCGCTCTAGCCAACAGCTCGCAGATACAGTGCAGTAGGCAGTGCAGGAGGCTAGTCTACATGATGAGATTATTATTATGAATAAGAGCGAGAATATTTAAATTTGTCTGTGTGGTGTAAACATGGTTACAGTGTGTAAATTATAACACATTAGTGCAGGAAATTAAGAAATGTATTAAAATGCTGGAATTAAACAATTAAAGATGCACCATGCAGAAATCGCTCCACCATTTCCTAGTTGCTAAAATTCTAATAGTTTGCCTAATTTCAGTTTATGTGACAAAACAAGCAAGCATAGTGTAGAGAATCATTGTACCATCTAAACCACTGTGAAATATATTTTCCATAACCAAAAATATTGTGTTTGAAGTTTGTGTACAAAATCGAAAGTAAAAAACAAAATGTATAGAAATACACAGAACAGATCTACAACTTCTTAGACTTGCTTTTAATTAGAATGACAGATCTATAACACATTATGTCAATGTGAATTTGTTCAGGTCACCCAAAAAGTGACATATCGCAGCTTTAACTATGCAAATGAGCAAAAGCTGTGTGCATTAAGGAAATTGACACCTGGTTCGAATAGAAGCCTGTCTCCAATAAGCGCCTCTTGTGTTCAGTGATTTAAGCAGATAAACGCCAGGGCTATTAAGTTGAAAGTTTGAAAGTTTAATGGTACTTTACTGGGATTGCTTTCAATTAAAATGGTCAAAAAGAAACAAAAATAGTTTCTTAGGATTAGCAAAGAGTTATTTCTCAAGCAAGAATTTTGCTAGGACTGTCTGGGAGGGTTTTGAATGAGGAGGGGATAACTGAAAACTAGCTGTTATTGGCAGAGCGGTTTAGAATTCTCTTTTTTATTAGTATCAACTAATGTTCTTGTGATGTCACCAGGCAGGCCAAAACCCCATCCCACCAAAACAGGCTGAAATTTCAGGCATTCTTTTTAAACAGCTCTTACAATAAAGGTTTTGACTAAACTGGGCCTTAAGAACTTGTATATTTGTGAAAACTTGAAGCATCTACCGTATTACACACCAACCAGTTATTTGGCTACTATTCTCTATGCGTGTTCGGTATTGCACTGGCTGGCAGGCAGAGAGAGAGACCCCCTGTTGTGATATTTAGATAGCAATAACATCGTGGGAATCCCAGGCTTCATTCAGCGCTGTCACTTTCAATCAGGTGCGAGGTGCTACGTGGAATAAATAACTCAACTGGCTAGTTTGCTTGTCTGTAAAGGAAAGGGCGGGCTGTACGTTGATCCTGCTGCTCTGATTGGATAGAGCGAAGGTGAATTTCCCAGTTCACATCTATTTAGGCATATCCGATCTGACTATCAACTGTCAATTTACGGATACGAATATGAGTATGGCCATGTCGGCACACCTCTAATGGGGATGATACGAGCCTTCAAAATATATAAGACCTGGGTCGTTCCACCTCAAAAAGCACAAGAAAGAGGATTTCGACTCCCATCATCCGATTGTTCTGAAACTGTTCCTGCAACATTATTTTGTGGAAATATAATTTGATCTGAGAAATTAAGCTAATTGATTGCATCCAAATTGGCCATTTTAAATGTATAGGATTCATATAATCAATAAATATAGTACCTCACATCCATTTTATTTCTAACAATGAGTAAGACATAAGGAATGCAAAGAAATGGCCACGCCAATCCCAACCCAACAATTAGTATATAGTGATTTATTTATTTTTTCCTCTGTTCAGAGAAATGTGTCATTGAAGTCGTTAGGATGTCACATGCTACATCATGATATTACCAGATTCTGGTGCTGATCCAATTTGGGTGCAATCAATTAGCCTGATTTGTCAGAGATCAAATTATATTTCAACAAAATGTTGTAGGAATGATAATCTTATTTGTTTCTAACTACAGAAATGTTTTCAGAACAATCTTAGATGGTGGGTATCATAGCTTGCTGAAATTAAATAGAATTACCTGCCTTCCATTTGTTTTTCTCCTCTCTGTTAATGACCTCTCTTATTTAAGCGCAGGGAGGAAGCCTCTGTCTGAAACGCAATCCGTGCTGTGGGGAATACCGATACACACACACACACCCGGGTGAAAGCTCACTTAGTGTTTCCTCTGCTTTTTAAGCTCAGTTTTTACCTCTGATTAGAAGCAACGCTGGCACTCCATTTCTGAGTTCCATGGCAGCGGGCACGGCGGATGGAGAAATAATTGTGTTTCTGTTTAAATAAATTACTTGAACCCCCACCCCTACATCCCCACCTGCCCACCCTACTCCCTTTGGAGACCTGTGTGTTCTTGCCTTGCGGGAGGATGCGATTTACCCTGGTAATGATCATTTCACTGTCGGACGGACAAAACAACACAGAGTCAATGGAATTCCCTCAGGGCTCCACATCGCATCCTGGCTGTTCGGGTTCTTAATTTTATTCTCCTATTTAATTTATGTTGGATGATGATGGGGCTGCTGCCAGCAGACACATGATGCATTATCGTGTGGGGGTATCCCTGGGCTGTCTTTGTAGAAAGAACTGGGCCAGAAATGTATCCTAATATTATGCGGTTTCATTTCAGCTATCTGCAAGTAATTTCTGTTTTAAGTGGGTCATTGTCAATGCTGTGATTTGAATAGTCGAAAACACTGGTTGGTTTCCTCCTTAAAATGCTTTATTGAACAATGAGGTAGAATAGGAATTGGCTTAAATTGTATGGGCTCAGTCGCACAGTTTACAAAAAGAGAGAAACAGTTGAAGTCGGAAGTTTACATACACTTAGGTTGAAGTCATTAAAACTCATTTTTCAACCACTCCACAGATTTCATTTTAACAAACTATAGTCAGAAGTTTACATACACTAAGTTGGCTGCCTATAAACAGCTTGGAAGATTCCAGAAAATGATGTTATGGCTTCTGACATAATTTGAGTCAATTGGAGGTGTACCTGTGGATGTATTTCAAGGCCTACCTTCAAACTCAGTGCCTCTTTGCTCGACATCTTGGGAAAATCAGCCAAGACTTCAGAAAAACAATTGTAGACCTCCACAAGTCTGGTTCATCCTTGGGAGCAATTTCCAAACGCCTGAAGGTACCACGTTCATCTGTACAAACAATAGTACGCAAGTATAAACACCATGGGACCACGCAGCCGTCATACCGCTCAGGAAGGAGACGCGTTCTGTCTCCTAGAGATTAACATACTTTAGTGCGAAAAGTGCAAATCAATCCCAGAACAACAGCAAAGGACCTTGTGAAGATGCTGGAGGGAACAGGTACAAAAGTATCTATATCCACAGTAAAATTAGTCCTATATAGACAACCTGAAAGGCCGCTCAGCAAGGAAGAAGCCACTGCTCTAAAACAGCCATAGAAAAGCCAGACTACGGTTTGCAACTGCACATAGGGACAAAGATCGTACTTTTTGGAGAAACGTCCTCTGGTCTGATGAAACAAAAATAGAACTGTTTGGCCATAATGACCATCGTTATGTTTGGAGGAAAAAGGAGGAGGCTTGCAAGCCGAAGAACACCATCCCAACCGTGATGCACGGGGGTGGCAGCATCATCTTGTGGGGGTGCTTTGCTGCAGGAGGGACTGGTGCACTTCACAAAATAGATGGCATCATGAGGAAGGAAAATAATGTGGATATATTGAAGCAACAACTCAAGACATCGGTCAGGAAGTTAACGCTTGGTCGCAAATGGGTCTTCCAAATGGACAATGACCCCAAGCATTTTTCCAAAGTTGTGGCAAAATGGCTTAAGGACAACAAAGTCAAGGTATTGGAGTGGCCATCACAAAGCCCTGACCTCAATCCTATAGAAAATCTGTGGGCAGAACTAAAAAAGTGTGTGCAAGCAAGGAGGTCTAAAAACCTGACTAGTTACACCAGTTCTGTCAGGAGGAATGGGCCAAAATTCACCCAATTTATTGTAGGAAGCTTGTGGAAGGCTACCTGAAATGTTTGACCCAAGTTAAACAATTTTAAGGCAATGCTACCAAATACTAATTGAGTGTATGTAAACTTCTGACCCACTTGGAATGTGATGAATGAACTAAAAGCTGAAATAAATCATTCTCTCTACTATTATTCTGACATTTCACATTCTTAAAATAAAGTGGTGATCCTAACTGACCTAAGACAGAGAATTTAAACTAGGATTAAATGTCAGGAATTGTGAAAAACGTATTTGGCTAAGGTGTATGTAAACTTCCGACTTCAACTGGGTTTTTCCATTAAGTAATACTGACAAAGTCAGAACAACGTATACAGAAATAGTCATCATCATAATTTTTAGAGTCAGGACTCACACTTGACTTGGACACAAGTCACGATTTTCATGACTCGTGACTCGACTCAGACTCGACCAGTAGTGACTTTGTTGTCAGAAAGTCTCTCTCCTTTGCATTATTCAACATGATAGCTACAACAGCAGATAGCTACTGTATTAGCTGTTCAAGACAGTCATTTATCCAACTTTCTACGTTACAAAATGTTGCTTTGACTACTAATAGTCAAAGCTACATCTCATAACTCGACTCAGTACTCAATCATAAATGACTCAGACTTGGACTGGAATGCTAGGCACTTGGGACTCGACTCGGACTCGAGATTTAGTTACTTGACACTGAATCATACTCTGTATATTGTGTTATGTCCAAACTGTACTTCTCATAACTAGTTTTAACATATTTTTTTTCTACTTTTTATAACTACTTGTTATTTTCGTCTTTCTGTATTTGGATTTGGATTCTTGATTGATATTGAAATTGTACTGCTACGGTTTCAAAGGGTTGGAAACTTTCCGGTAAATTTCCGGAATTTTCCCAGAAATGTTCTATGGGAAGTTAAGCCCTGGAATTTTGGGAATTAATCAAAAACGTTATCTTATAACAGTGAACCCTTTTTGTGGGATACACATAAGGCAATTCTAGGTCTTGTGGCATATTTTGATTAAACTAACACCAATTCAATGGAATTGCAACCCTCTGCATGCCCAGTGCATTCTTCCATCACATGTGCAGTGCACTCTTCCATTATATGTACAGCTGATTCTCAAGATCTTGCACACTAATGAGATGCTATTGAGACCACACTACTACACTGAGCCAAGGACTACATGCTTTCTGGTAAGTTTTGATTACAATACTGGGTGGGGTGAATATATTTTATATGACATACATGATTTTTTGTTAACTAGTAAATAGTAAATAGTAGCCTACAGCAGTGTTTAAATCATCATAACAATTTCTGCTAGTTAGTTTTTGCTACCATGTGGGTTTTAGCTTGCTTGAGCCTGCTAACTGAGGACTGTTAATTCACCTCTTTCATTTTTAAACATTTATCCTACAAAGGAGTTGTTTAATCTAACTGCTTAACTATTTATCTGTACATGGAATTGTATTTTTTTTATTTTACCATTTGTTTTTCTAATCTTTACAGGAAAATGCCACGGCCACTATCTGATGTGTGGAGACATTTCACTGCAGCTAATGTAGAAGGAAAAGCTGTGTACATTTGCAATACTGTGCCAAATCATATGTGAAGAATGCAACAAAGATACAGAATCATCTGGCCAAGTGCATAAAGTTCCCTCAACACTTACAACAAGCAACCTCTGTCAAAAGCCCCTCTACTTCTATTTATGTTAAAAATGATTAATCAGACACCTTATCGATAGCAACAGCTCATGTTCCTCCTGGAATCAGAAGTTGTTTTGACTCAATGGAGGAACGTAGTCAGAGAAATGCTGATGAATGTTTTGCTCGAACTGTGTATGCACCTTGTTCACCTCTGATGCTCACAGGCAATGTTTATTGGAAGAGATTTCTGAATGTTCTTCGCCCAGAATACACCCCTCCTACCAGACATGCTTTATCTACTCATTTGCTGGATGCAGAGTTCAACAGAGTTCAAGTGAAGGTCAAGCAAATCATAGAGAAAGCAGACTGTATTGCAATCATCTCTGATGGGTGGTCGAATGTTCGTGGGCAAGGAATAATTAACTACATCATCTCCCTCAACCAGTATTCTACAAGATCACAAGATAAAAGACACAATGGACAACATACACACCAGTCTCTACATTGTAGATGAGGCAGTCATCAATGACCTTGGACCACAGAAGGTATTTGCACTGGTGACAGACAATGCTGCGAACATGAAGGTTGCTTGGTCTAAAGTGGAGGAGTCCTACCCTCACATCACACTCATTGGCTGTGCTGCTCATACATTGAATCTGCTCCTCAAGGACATCATGGCACTGAAAACAATGGATACACTCTACAAGAGAGCCAAGGAAATGGTTAGGTTATAGCAGCATTCAACCTCAACTAGCAAAGTGAGAAGAATAAGAGCACCACATTGAAGCTGCCCAGCAACACCTGTTGGGGTGGTGTTGTCATCATGTTTGACAGTCTCCTGGAGGGGAAGGAGTCTCTCCAATTAATGGCCATATCACAGTCTGCCTAAATGGACAGCCCCATCAAGAGGATCCTCCTGGATTATGTATTTTGGGAGAGAGTGGTAAGCAGCCTGAAACTCCTAAAACCTGTAGAAGAAGCCATTGCACAGATTGAGGGAGACAATGTCATCCTGTCTGATGTTCAGACTCTGCTTGCAGATGTAAGAAAATAAATCCGTACTGCCCTGCCCACTTCACTGTTGCTCCAAGCACAGGAAACTGCAGTTCTGAAATGCACCTGGGGGAAGGGACTTTGTGGATCTGAGGCTCTTTCCCCTGTTGCCTCCATCCTCCAAATCCCACCAACATCAGCCGCCTCAGATCGCAACTGGTCCTTGTTTGGGAACACACACACCAAAGCACGCAACAGGCTGACCAATACAAGGATTGAAAAATTGGTGGCCATCCGGGCAAATTTTAGGCTTTTTGAGCCTGACAACGAGCCATCCTCAACAAGGTTGGAAAGTGACAGTGAAGATGAGGACTCAGAGTCTGATGTTCAAGAGGTGGACATTGAGGATGTTCAGGGAGAACATATGGAAGCCTGATAGGAAGACAACCAAAGCTTTAGTTTCTAGACTATCATTTTACAGATGTATGTTGAAACGTTTTTGGGAGATGCGATGGATCATTGGGGATCATTCAATATTCCCTTTATTTTGTTGTGTTCAGTGAAATCATCCCATGTGAGTCAACTCATTTAATTAAAGTTCAATTCGTAACTAAATTGTTTTTTTTATTTCTATTGGAAGGATTGAATCATTTGCAATTATGTCTACTTATGATATGGTAAAATGTTTATGTTTCTGTCTCCATATGATATGGTAAATATATCCAATGCAAAAAACATCTACATTTAAAAGGTATTAATATTAATTTGCATATATTCCCGTTAATTCCCATATATTCCCGTTAATTCCCACAGAAAGTTTCCAACTCTGAATATTCCCCAAAATGTGCAACCCTATGTACTGCATTATTGAGGAGGAGGGTTAGCAAATAAGCATTTCACTGTACCGCGTGCACGTGACCAATACACTTTGATTTGGCTACATACATTTTAGTAGTTTTCAATAGGGTATGAAAACCATGTCAGTATCACTTCATGAAATTGTTCTCCTCTCTCGTCTTCTGTTTTAGAGAGCAGCGTGTGGCCTGGGAGATCACAGTGTGTGACAAGTCGGGCTGTGAGGGGACTTTTGAGCAGAGCCACGCCTACTACAGTGACTCGTCAGTGACTGTGTGCTGGAGCAACGGTTCATGGCCCGCCTTGCACCAACTCTCTACCGTACAGCTTCACGGTGTTAAGAGAGTTCCCCTCAAATGTCCCAGTGCCATCCAGTGAGTTTGCTTTCTCTCCTTCCTCACCATTTCTTTCTTGTTCCCTCCATCTCCTACCACCCATCCTTCTAGCCGTCCCATGTCATCTGCCCTCTCCCCTCCCCCTCTGTCCCCTCCACCCTTCAGGCCAGGCTGGTGGTCTCTGATGGCTCAGGTGGATATTGACATCTCTAAGAGCAGCCAGGTGATTGGTGGAGACAACAGCATCTCTAAAAGAAGCCAGGTGATTGGTGGAGACCGACTGGTTGAGTTGCTGGTGCTGTCGACTGGCATTGTCATCGGCGTCTGGAGGGTAAGGCCTACATTCACAGTATGTACTGATGATGAGTTGATCTGTTGCTGATGATGATGGTGATGCTGATGATGGAAAAGGGGAATGATAATGAGGGTGATAATGATGTTATTGGTCTATTCCCCGATGATGATGATGATGATAATGATGAGAATAAGGTAATTAGGAAGGGAAGGAAGATATTGAGTAATGATGGTGTTTCTCTATTCCCTGATGATGATGATGATGATCAGGAAGAGGATGATGATTAGGAGGAATAATATGATCTTAATGATTGAATAATGATGACTTCTATTCCCCATTTCTCACCACAGGGCCAGTCGTCCATAGCCTTTGTGATGGCCACCTTCCACTACCACAGGCTGTTGGAGAGGAGTGTCCTGGGCTCGTCTATTTGGTATTCAGCCCCTGGCCCCCCCCACCTCCACCCTGTTCTAGGCCAGCCACAACTCTCTCTGTATTCACCTTTTTCCATAGCTTTATTACCCACAGGTGGCCCACTGGCTGTTTCAAAGTGTCTTTAAAGACTGATGTCCCCTAACATGACTAAGGGTCAGATTTGTTGTTCCACTATTTAACCCGGAGTTATACATTATTCATATATTATTTTTCCTGCTTATTTGTTAAGTTCATTAGTCTGTTAGTTTTTATATAATGCTTGTGTTGTTGTTTACATTACGGCAGTTCCCATTGCCAAGTGTACTCTAGGCACTCCACTCTCAAACTCTTGAAAGTCAAATAAACCAATCTGAGTTCAGCTGTTGATAATGGAGAGATTGACTGCATCACTGCTGATCTTTGTAAGAAGTATTGACGTGAGGAATGTACCGAATTGTCTGTTCAGCCAGTTAACACACAGGTCAAAAACCCATACATACAAGACACACTTCACAGTCACCCAGTCAGAACAGAGGCTGGGAAACACACAGTACTAGAGCAATGACTACATGGAATTCTCTTCCACCTCAAGTAACTTGAGGCAAGAAATAACATTGATTTAAAAAAAAAGATATAAAACAACTCGAGGAACAATGTGGACTAAGAATAGACAAACGCAAACACATGATTCTTTAGTTGTTTTCAATTTATTTTTAAATGTGTTTTGTCATGTTCTATGTTTTGTGTGGACCCCAGGAAGAATAGCTGCTGCTTCTTCAACAGCTAATGGGGATCTGAATAAAATAAAACATATGATGTCTGCCTACTGCCCACTGCCTCTATGCATGTTCTGTGGGTTGATGTGACTGAACTGTAGACTTGAAGATGGGGTGCTAACTCCCTCTCCTGGTGAGAGGTGGGAATGGTCCTATAGGCCTCTGTTTTACATTCATTCATTCTCTCCGTTTGTGTTTCTGTCTCTCTCTCTCTCTCTCTCTCTCTCTCTCTCTCTCTCTCTCTCTCTCTCTCTCTCTCTCTCTCTCTCTCTCTCTCTCTCTCTCTCTCTCTCTCTCTCTCTCTCTATCACTCTCTCTCTCTCTCTCTTTTTCTCACAGCCCCTACACCATTCCAGAGAACATGCCTCCTTTTGACGACGTGGACCCAAACTACGGTCTCCATGGTTACACGCTACACATTAGCCTCCACAACACCGTGACAGAGATCATGTCTGGCCACTTCCCTCAACTCTTCTGTCGGAAAGGTAAACATACCACTATCCACAGGGCTCATGGTTAGGGTTATCATAGTCTCGCGTGGCCATCCTTCCAAATCTCATCTCATTAACTCAACTATTGGAAGTCTGGAGAACGAACGTGTTGGATTTTGCGTTTGAAGGGAAGCACTGGCATTCATTTTCCATCTAGACACCGTACTCCTCTCCTTTGTAGTTTCTTTCTGAGGAGAACTTCCCCTGGCGTTCAAACAAAAGGTGAGAAGCCTGGGCTCCTGAGGAGAATTATAGAGTTGGGTTGCTTTTAGCTTAGTGACAGACACTGTTTAATATCAAGTTTGAACTGAAACTTCCTACAGTAGTGTGTGCCCTTGCCTGAGTTACTGAGTCAAGTCTTCCTTCCTCTGCCTTGTAGTTGCTCTACACAGCTACTTGACCATAGGCTGTTGTTGATGTCTTGATGTGGTCTTTGTGGTTGTCCAGGTCAGATCCATGAAGGCTTCATCCAGCTGAATGGCATCATCAGGAGTAACCAGTCCCAGCACACCCCTCTCTCTGCCAGGGTCAGTCTGCCCTGGAGGTCTGATGCTCTGGAGGGGACTGTGAAGGTACTGGAAAGGAACACTGAGCCGCTGGTTTAGGTTACAGCAACCACCTGTCATAAGGCCTACATAATGCTGACATAGCAATGAAATAACATATGGCATAAACCATCGTCACTGATTTTAGCTTAAGGTAGCATTTGTGTTTTTCTCACTCCTCTCCTCTCTCTCTCCCTCTGTGTAGAACTGCTGCATGATGAGCCTGACCCTGCTGGATGAGTCCCAGATGCCCTTCTGGTGTGTCAGCACGCCCGTCTCCATGGTGCTGGCCAATGAGGAGCCTCTCTCCTATGACTACCAGGGCCAGTACTTCCTGATCAAGTACCAGGATGCAGAGGGCAAAGTGTGTTTTAGCTTTACTAAATGAACAATTATTGGCAAGCATGACTTTTGTTTGAATAATAATTGATGTATTTTATTATTTCCTATTATTGTGTTTAGGTACAGATGGACGTGGTGCGGCTGGAGGAACAGAGACAGTTCTTCCTTATTAATCTGGTGATCTACATCAGCACAGTCAAAGTCAACCAGCACTTTGGGAGAGCCTACTAAGGCTGCTGACTGTTGAGGGGACGCTGTAAGTTTATACTATGATCTCTGTATCGTTTTTGAAAAGTACATTTCCCTATGCCTTAAAAGCTCTTAAAAATACTTAATCGGTTATGTGTTTATTGTGTGTTTCTAGTCCTTTATGGGAGGCACAATGTGCCAATTTTCAAGTACAGATATTTGTCATGGTGAAGGCAGATAATAATGATCCAGCAAAGAAAAAAGGACCATGCATTTCAGGTAAAATAACAACCTACTGTTTATCTCCCAGGACAAATCTACAGTAAGCTAGCTAAATGTCCATGAATGTTTTGTGTGTTCCGACCTATCCCCAAATTAATATAGTTGGTTCTCAGTTGGTTTTATTATTTTAATTTGCCTGTCATGAACCTGTCTGGTGGGGATAGACAAAATCAACATGTGCATGATGGCGCACGCGGATGCACACGCGGGACGGTTTGGTCAAGTTGTAAGCTCTGGCGCTAATGATATACAGTTGAAGTCAGAAGTTTACATACACCTTAGCCAAATACATTTAAACTCAGTTTTTCACAATTCCTGACATTTAATCCTAGTTTAAATTCCCTGTCTTAGGTCAGTTAGGATCAACACTTTATTTTAAGAATGATGATTTATTTCAGCTTTTATTTCTTTAGTCACATTCCAAGTGGGTCAGAAGTTTACATACACTCAATTAGTATTTGGTAGCATTGCCTTTAAATTGTTTAACTTAGTTCAAACATTTCTGGTAGCCTTCCACAAGCTTCCCACAATAAGTTTGGGGAATTTTGGCCCATTCCTCCTGACAGAACTGGTGTGACTAGTCAGGTTTTTCGACCTCCTTGCTTGCACATGCTTTTTCAGTTCTGCCCACAAATGTTCTATAGGAATGAGTTCAGGGCTTTGTGATGGCCACTCTAATACCTTGACTTTGTTGTCCTTAAGCCATTTTGCCACAACTTTGGAAGTATGCTTGGGGTCATTGTCCATTTGGAAGACCCATTTGCGACCAAGCTTTAACTTCATGACTGATGTCAAAATGGTACAGTAAAAATGCTTCTAGTCCATAACATAGAAAGATTAGTATATTTGTTCTATATTAATCCATTGAGTTTGCTGACATGATATTTGAAATGGTCTTTAATTGAGTCTTTAATATGGAGTAAATGCTGTTATCATGTATGTGATGTACAGTTGAAGTCGGAAGTTTACATACACTTAGGTTGAAGTCATTAAAACTCATTTTTCAACCACTCCACAGATTTCATGTTAACAAACTATAGTTTTGGCAAGTCGGTTAGGACATCTACTTTGTGCATGACACAAGTAATTCTTCCAGCAATTGTTTACCTACAGATTATTTCATTTATAATTCACTATATCACAATTCCAGTGGGTCAGAGGTTTACATACACTAAGTTGACTGTGTCTTTAAACAGCTTGGAAAATTCCAGAAAATGATGTCATCATTTGAGTCAATTGGAGGTGTATCTGTGGATGTATTTCAAGGTGCCTCTTTGCTCGACATCATAGAAAAAATCAAAAGAAATCAGCCAATACTTCAGAAAATAAATTGTAGATCTCCACGTCTGGTTCATCCTTGGGAGCAATTTCCAAATGCCTGAAGGTACCACGTTCATCTGTACAAACAGTAGTACGCAAGTATAAACACCATGGGACCACGCAGCCGTCATACCGCTCAGGAAGGAGACGCGTTCTGTCTTCTAGAGATGAACGTACTTTGGTGCGAAAAGTGCAAATCAATCCCAAAACAACAGTAAAGGACCTTGTGAAGATGCTGGAGGAAACGGGTACAAAAGTATCTATATCCACAGTAAAACGAGTCCTATATGGACATAACCTGAAAGGCTGCTCAGCAAGGAAGAAGCCACTGCTCCAAAACTGCCATAAAAAAGCCATATAAAAGCCAGACTACGGTTTGCAACTGCACATGGGAACGAAGATTGTACTTTTTGGAGAAATGTCCTCTGGTCTGATGAACTGTTTGGCCATAATAACCATCGTTATGTTTGGAGGAAAAAGGGGGAGGCTTGCAAGCCGAAGAACACCATCCCAAACGTGAAGCACGGGGATGGCAGCATCATGTTGTGGGGGCAACATCTCAAGACATCAGTCAGGAAGTTAAAGCTTGGTTGCAAATGGGTCTTCCAAATGGAAAATGACCCCAAGCATACTTCCAAAGTTGTGGCAAAATAGCTTAAGGACAACAAAGTCAAGGTATTGGAGTGGCCATCACAAAGCCCTGACCTCAATCCTATAGAACATTTGTGGGCAGAACTGAAACAGCGTGTGCGAGCAAGGAGACCTACAAACCTGACTCAGTTATACCAGTTCTGTCAGGAGGTATGGGCCAAAATTCACCCAACTTATTGTGGGAAGCTTGTGGAAGGCTACGTGAAACTTTTGACCCAAGTTAAACAATTTAAAGGCAATGCTACCAAATACTAATTGAGTGTATGTAAACTTCTGACCCACTGGGAATTTAATGAAGGGAAATAGAAGCTGAAATAAATCATTCTCTCTACTATTATTCTGACATTTCACATTCTTTAAATAAAGTGGTGGACCTAAAACGGGGAATTTTTACTAGGATAAAGTGTCAGGAATTGTGAAAAACTGAAAAACTGAGTTTAAATGTACTTGGCTAAGGTGTATGTAAACTTCAACTGTAAGTAGGTTTGGAGTGGTGCATTTTCAAAATGGTACAGTAAAAAATGTTACTATTGCTTAACATAGATAGTGGAGTAGTTGGAACCCTGACCTGTTCACCGGACTTGCTACCTTGTCCTGGACCTGCTGTTTTGATTCTCTTTATATACACAGTGTACAAAACGTTTTGCATTACACAGACTGACCGGGTGAATCCGGGTGAAAGCTATGATCCCTTATTGATGTCACTTGTTAAATTCAATCAGTGTAGATGGATTTTTATGCCTTGAGACAATTGAGACATGGATTGTGTGTGTGTGCCTTTCAGAGGGTGAATGGGCAAGACAAAAGATTTAAGTGCCTTTGAACGGGGTCTGGTAGCCGGTTTGAGTGTGTCAACAACTAATGCTGCTGGGTTTTTTTTACACGATCAACAGTTTCCTGTGTGTATCAAGAATGGTCCGCAACCCAAAGGACATCCAGCCAACTTGTCATAATTGTGGGAAGCATTGGAGTCAACATGGGCCAAACATCCCTGTGGAACGCATGACACATTGTAGAGTTCATGCCCCGACGAATTGAGGCTGTTCTGAGGGAAGAAGGGGGTGCAACTCAATATTGGCATATTTTGTACACTCAGTGTATATACAGTGCATTCGGAAAGTATTCAGACTCCTTGACTTTTTCAAATAATAGCCTTGAGTCTTCTTGGGTATGAAGCTACAAGCTTGGCACACCTGTATTTCGGGGTTTGCTCCCATTCTTCTCTGCAGATTCTCTCAAGCTCTGGATGGGTGCATGTCACTGCACAGCTATTTTCAGTTCTCTCCAGAGATGTTCGATCATGTTCAAGGCTCAGGCTGGGCCACTCAAGGACATTCAGAGACTTGTCCCAAAGTCACTCCTGCGTTGTCTTGGCTGTGTGCTTAGGGTCGTTGTGCTGTTGGAAGGTGAACCTTCGCTACAGTCTGAGGTCCTGAGTGCTCTGGAGAAGGAACTCTCTGTACTTTGCTCCGTTCATCTTTCCCTCTATCCTGACTAGTCTCCCAGTCCCTGTTGATGTAAAAACATCCCTACAGCATGATGCTGCCACCACTATGCTTCACCGTAGGGATGGTGCCAGGTTTCCTCTTGACGTAACACTTGGCATTAAGGCCAAATAGTTGGGCTGTCATGTGCCTTTTACTGAGGAGTGGCTTCAATCTGGTCACTCTACAATAATGGCCTGATTGGTGGAGTGCTGCAGAGATGGTTGTCCTTCTGGAAGGTTCTCCCATCTCCACAGAGGAACTCTTTCAAAGTGACCTCCCGAGGCCCTTCTCCCTCGATTGCTCAGTTTGGCTGGGCGGCCAGCTCTAGGAAGAGTCTTGGTGGTTTCAAACTTTTTCCATTTAAGAATGCCTTGACACAATCCTGTCTCGGAGCTCTACAGACATTCCTTTGACCTCATGGCTTGGTTTTTGCTCTGACAGGCACTGTCAACTGTGGGACCTTATATAGTGTAATGACCTAAGACGCTAGAATGCTCCTCTTAGGAGTAGGGAGTAGTTTTATGACTTTACAACAGGTCATAAATTCCTGGCCTAGGACCTCCAAGACCATTTAGTATTGAGAGAAAGGATCTCATAACAGTACAAAGAAACTTTTCTCCCCGAATACTACTACATCCCATAATTGAGCATTAAAACAATATTCCTGAATGGGAGAATGTGTAAACAGTCTGTGAGAAGCCAGCTACGATCCTGTCCATTTTGTTCATTCAGAAAAGACAGTATTACAACATAACGTTATCTTTATTTGTATACACTTCCCAATTACTTCCCAATCTAATTATTGTATAAAATGTTTGACGGAGCATAAGAATGCTTTTGAAAAGGTTCAAATGTGATTTTAGCCTTTTTAATGAGATAAAGGTTTTTCATGCCGTTTGCACTATATATACAGTGGAGAGAACAAGTATTTGATACACTGCCGATTTTGCAGGTTTTCCTACTTACAAAGCATGTAGAGGTCTGTAATTTTTATCATAGGTACACTTCAACTGTGTGAGACGGAATCTAAAAAAAAATACAGAAAATCACATTGTATGATTTTTAAATAATTTATTTGCATTTTATTGCATGACATAAGTATTTGATCACCTACCAACCAGTAAGAATTCCGGCTCTCACAGACCTGTTAGTTTTTCTTTAAGAAGCCCTCCTGTTCTCCAGTCATTACCTGTATTAACTGCACCTGTTTGAACTCGTTACCTGTATAAAAGACACCTGTCTACACACTCAATCAAACAGACTCCAACCTCTCCACAATGGCCAAGACCAGAGAGCTGTGTAAGGACATCAGGGATAAAATTGTAGACCTGCACAAGGCTGGGATGGGCTACAGGACAATAGGCAAGCAGCTTGGTGAGAAGGCAACAACTGTTGCCGCAATTATTAAAAAATGGAAGAAGTTCAAGATGACGGTCAATCTCCCTCAGTCTGGGGCACCATGCAAGATCTCACCTCGTGGGGCATCAATGAACATGAGGAAGGTGAGGGATCAGCCCAAAACTACACGGCAGGACCTGGTCAATGACCTGAAGAGAGCTGGGACCACAGTCTCAAAGAAAAACATTAGTAACACATTACGCCGTCATGGGGACAGGACGCAAAGGGGACAGGACGACTGCACCGTATTGAGGGGAGGATGGATGGGGCCATGCATCGCGAGATCTTGGCCAACAACCTCCTTCCCTCAGTAAGAGCATTGAAGATGGGTCGTGGCTGGGTCTTCCAGCATGACAACGACCCGAAACACACAGCCAGGGCAACTAAGGAGTGGCTCCATAAGAAGCATCTCAAGGTCCTGGAGTGGCCTAGCCAGTTTCCAGACCTGAACCTAATAGAAAATCTTTGGAGGGAGCTGAAAGTCCGTACTGCCCAGCGACAGCCCCGAAACCTGAAGGATCTGGAGAAGGTCTGTATGGAGGAGTGGGCCAAAATCCCTGCTGCAGTGTGTGCAAACCTGTTCAAGAACTACAGGAAACGTATGATCTCTGTAATTGCAAACAAAGGTTTCTGTACCAAATATTAAGTTCTGCTTTTCTGATGTATCAAATACTTATGTCATGCAATAAAATGCAAATTAATTACTTAAAAATCATACAATGTGATTTTCTGGATTTGTGTTTTAGATTCCGTCACTCACAGTTGAAGAGTACCTATGATAAAAATTAGACTTCTACATGCTTTGTAAGTGGGAAAACCTGCGAAATCGGCAGTGTATCAAATACTTGTTCTCCCCACTGTATATATATTCATTTTTTGTTATTGGAATATGAGATGGAACTAACCCAGTAATTACTTGTATTGGCAATCTATTTGAATTAGCTCTTCAATTAAAATCATAACCATTCAAATATTATACAATAGTTTATGATATTATACAAATCCAATCATGGCTTTACTAATCAGAATAGGATTTTAATCAGATCTGTGCTTCTTATAAAGTGCTTAGATGTTTTTTTTGTTACAATTTATTTCTGACCTATTTTATGACAACCAAATGCAATCATAGTTATGTGGAATCTCAATAACCTTGGAGGCATATATTTCAGCCTGAAGGCATATACTTCCACGTATGATGTGCGTTGCTACCGAACCCCAAAAATAAAACAGGTAAAATAAAGTCAATACAATTTGCCTCACTTTTTGAATGAATTTACTGGGTATAAACATATCACATCATCACACAATTCACTGGCGCAACTAAATCTGTTTAGAAGAGGTTGAGAGATCGGAGCGTTTCTCCTTGTCAAGCATATTCCCATGATGCCATAATGTGCAGTGCACGCAAATTCTACAGCGCAGATGGCTTGATCAAGGATTCCATTTAGGTTGACCGCAATGCCAATTTGACGTGGTCCATCAGTCAAAGTAGACTATAATGTCTGTCAGCAAGAGCTATGGGAATTAAACACTCTCAAAAACAATGTTGAAAAGGGGATCATGTTAGCTAACTTCGCTAGGTAGATTTACGTTGGTTGGAGAAAAAATTACATTAGATCTACTTACCACTATGTTTAGCCAACTCTACAAAGTTTCTACCGGTAGCTTAAACATTATCAACTAACAGTACATCAGTAAATGCGCTTGACAGGCAGAGCCTACAAAGGATGGGAAATTAACCTTAACCACTCGTCATGTATGGTTCACTTTTATTTTATGTCACTCAAATATCCAATAAAAAAAGTTAATAAAGTCAATACATTTGTCAATACAATTTATCTCATTTTTTGAATTAAGGTATAAACATATCACATCATCATAACACAATTCACTGGCGTGTGGAGACACTAAATCTCTTTAGGAGAGGTTCAGATATTGGAGCATCTCTGCCTGTCAATTATATTCCGTGTCGATGTAAATTCTATAGCACAGATGGTTTATAGCGCAGGATAGTTTGACCGCAGTAAATTGGCTAGCTAGCTAATAACAGATCACGTCAATATGACTAGTTAACAAGCTAGCTTTCAGTGGATAAACTAGATGGCTATATCCAAATATTTTGGATTTGCATGTCATCTATAGTGGTGATGACAGATGTCTGACTGACAGCTTTACCAGGACGAGGACGTGCCGATGTAAAGCTCTTTCCAAAAGCCTAATCTCTGATGATGATGAAGCAAGCTAAATGCCTCACTAGTTAGCTAGCTACATGCCAAATTACATGATCAATTGATGTTTACTGATCATGAAAAGCATGCAGTTACTTGCTGTATAACTGATGATAGAGTTAAATGTGGAATAATCTGTGGCATAAAGGGACGACAAGCGGATTAGAGGCAATCCGTAATTTCGATTGACATTCATGAGCGAGCTAGGACGAACATAGTCAATATAACTATTTGTTCAGCACTTTTGAAATGTACAGCGACAGAATTCAGAACATGGTTCATTCTTACAGTGTACTCCCTGTACACCAAGTCAGAACAGTAGGATAAATAAAGGGGACGTATAAGCAGACAATGTGCAATGCCAAGTCAGAACAGTAGGCGAATTAAGAGGTGAAAATAGACTCAATTATTAGGGTGAGGCACATGGGCTACTAACAGCTTACTACACAACATTCACTTAGTATTACTTTCTTAGCTACAGTATACATATCTCTCTGGCATCCTACAGAATTTATGAAGCAGTGTAACAGTTTTGCTTCTGTCCCTCCCCTAGCCCCTACCTGGGCTCGAGCCAGGGACTCTCTGCACACATTGACAGCAGTCAACTTCAAAGCATCGTTAACCATCGCTCCACAAAAGCCTTGGCTCTTGCAGAGCAAGGGAAACAACTACTTCAAGGTCTCAGAGAGAGTGACATCACAGATTGAAACGCTACTAACGCGCACCGCTAACTAGCTAGCCGTTTCACACCGGTTACAGCAGCATAATGACTCACGTTGTTGTGATGTGCTGGAACAAGAAAGTGGCGTGGCGGTCCTTCGTGGCGGTCCTTGTCATCAAAGAGAAAGATGCCGGATTTACAATTCCGAGTTGAATGACCGTTCAAAACGTATTTTCTCAGTTTGACCTGTTTATTCTCGACTTCCCAGTTGCAATGCTTGCAGTTAGCCACTGTCACCGATTCCTTACAAACCACTCATTGTTGAATTTGCAATCTCCAAATTGTTGTGTAATGTCCAATGGCCGATGAGCACTGATACGTTTTATCTATATTTTCTCTTCATAATTTCTCTTCATATGACAAGGATTCGAAAGGATTTGCCAGTAGACTTGATTCATGATGATGACTGCTAGCTAAGATTGTGATGTAAGATGTTGACATGATCAGTCCAATCAAAGCTACTGTATATATAACGTGATTTGGTGTAATTTCTGTGGGCAATGACCTTGAGCCTTCTTGGAAGAGCACTTAATAGGTAGGTAGGTAATATAGGTAATATAACTCTATGGCTGGACCCAAAGGGCTGAAATGTTGCATATCCACCCTTATTAAGGACTTAAAATTGGCGATTGCGCAAGGTCCCCATGAGTGACAGAACACTGAGCCAATAACGGAGCAATGCTCCTATTTCCTGCTGGCCCATCCCACCACCACAGAAAGCACTGAGCTAGGCTGAAACACCTGCATTTTGGAGCTGCCTTATTCAAGAAAACAAATGTTTGTATGCGGCTTTATTAACTAAAATCTATATTTTTTTTGTTTGCAAACTGGTATGTGACACATATTAATGCCAAAATAACATGCAAAACAGGCAAGCCCCCCCCCCCAAAAAATATATATATCATATTTGTTTTGCTATAAATGTGGGTCTCAAAACAAAGTATATTTTTATATAAATGCCCTGAATGATGGGTCGCCACTGAGCCTACTTAAGGCTACTGTGAGGGTCTCTGCTGGCAAAATCAATGCCGTAGCCAATTGCGTTACCACTAAGATTTTTGTCCGTCTTAAATATCCCTAGTGCTCACTGAAATTGGCGTAATTGGACACACCTTCCGCATAAGCGAGCTGAAGTAAGACATTTATGGCTCATTGCCAACTGCGTTTGACACTAGCGCCTCCATAACGCCAGACGAAAATAGAGCCCAGAATATGAGCAAGGAAACAAGGGCAGCTATGTGAATAAGGTTTAAACTAAAGTCACATTAAACTAGCAGAATGAAACTAATCAATACCGGTTTTTCATAATTAGTTCATGGTTTTTGAGATTCAAATCATCATTTTGTTCATCTTTGAGAGCCCACAGGACAGAATCTCTATAAGCATTTTCACTTGTTGCACATTGAGTGTTCGAGTTTCTGATTAGTTTTTTTTTGTTTCTGTCATTGTTTAAGCCTCATCATTCCCATGTACCTGAACGCTAATAGCTATTACCCCAATTGCATTGCTAACCATTATGCAATTATTTTCAGATGAAAAAAGTGTTTAATGCTGACTCTGAAGACTCAGTCTACTAGTTGAGTTAGAATTAGGACCTATGGTCAATGATTGGAACCAGTAACAGGCATTGCAACCTAATAAATATAACTGTATATTTACCTGTACAGCTAATTTAACCATGCAAAATATTCACTTCCCTGTTCATTTAACCAGTCTGTCTATTAAGTAAACTAATATTACCCTCACTCATATCATATGCATTTTTAGCTATTGAAGTATTTCTCTGCCATCGACCTGTATAGTATAGTTAACCATCCAACATCCACCAATGTATAGTGTACATATTCAGCCAACCACCCATACTATGCAATGTCTTTTTATAGCTTTTTTGCACTCCAGACATCTTGTATTTCTATACTTTTTCATACTGTTGCTCTATGTATCATGTATCGTGTATCTGTCTTTTGTGTATTTTCGTTCTGGCATTTTGCACCTGCCCTATGTTTTGTTGTAGCTGCTTGACAAAGAAATTTCCCCCTCTGGGATCAATAAAGTACCTACCTACCTACCTACCTACCTACCTACCTACCTACCTACCTACCTACCTACCTACCTACCTACCTACCTACCTACCTACCTACCTACCTACCTACCTACCTACCTACCTACCTACCTAATCCCTATATAATCCCTATATAGTGCACTACTTTTGACCAGGCGAATAGGATGCCATTTCGGAGGCATCAACAGTGTGTGGGCATCTGGCGTGTTGCGGATGGCAGTTCAAACACAAACCCTGGGTTAAACAGTATAATAGGATTCCCCAGCCCAGCCTCTTCCTCCTAGGGGGAACCTTCACCTTGGAAATATTCTGTTTTTTCACACACATCAACAACTGCATTGGCACTCAGCAGCTAAACTAAATATATATATATCTTTTTTTTTATGGGGGGTAGGAGGGAGTGGGGAATGTTTAGAACAGATTCTATTATAGGACCCTTAGTTTTTCCATGATCATGTGACCTGACTAGGAAAAAGTTCTCACTGAAGGACCCAGAGTTTCTCTTGGATATCTGACTTGGTCTGGAAAAACTCTGGGCCTTATCTTTCCGTATACTGTTCTACTACTACTATGCCAAAACACTAACACTACTATACTACTACTATGCCAAAACACTAACACTACTATACTAGTACTATACCAAAACACTAACACTACTATACTACTACTATACCAATTTCATTAAATTGATCAATCATAGAGATCCTTTCCCTTTTTCAATGGGATACTACCCACACGATTCACGCTAAATCTGTGGTGGTAGTGCAGTAGATTTAAAGTACGGTACACCACCATTCCACCACTACGACCTTCACCACCAATCTACCGTCACATCAAACATCAAACCCTTTGAAACAGGCAATCTTTCACTGCCATTTATGAGCTAAAACCTCAAGGACAATGAGATGGCCTCACAAGAACACTCAGCCTATTATATGCCACTCACAGTCATCTTGGGCAGTCAACGGAATCACAAACTAGTGGAGATGGATCTTTTCATTGGATATCACTGAACTGCAAAGTGCCTTCCCAGGGGTGATATGATGGTTTATGGCTCCAATGGTTTTGAGTGATGTAGACCTATGAGCACATTGCAGCAAAAGGAGGGGTAACTTGAATATATCTGTACTGTATGATGTCCAGTCCCAACATGCATTTACAATACAAGCAGTGAAAGCTTATGTTTGTCGAATTAGCTTAACAATACAGTTCCTACTACCTGGTTAAAATATCCATTTCAAACAGATCTATAGTTTGTTTATGTGTCAACTAATCCCATAAGGGATGTTGCCAACTGCCGATTTGCCACGAAAATAAAATGTGATTAATTCATTCATTCATAGTTGAACTCCTTTGCACTGTAAAATGCACTTTTGCTCAATCCCAGTAGGAGGCTCTCTTTGATAGGTCATTGTGAGAGAAGACCATTGTTGATTATGCTTATTACCATAGAAAGAAGGCAAAACTCATGTCTGCTGAATTCGTTTTGTACTCAGACAAAAATCTTTGATGATGGATGATTGCAGTTTTTAATTACTTTTCTTCTGTTTTGATTGAATTGCTTAAAGACAGAATTTTGGAATTGTGTGCTGCCAGAGCAAGATTTAGAACAAGGGTTCAATGACTAGGAACAATTAATTCTCTACATCGTTAATTAATTTTCCCTTTTGTGATTCACCCCACCTCACCTTTATAATGCAATGAGCCATAAATAAATTCCTGCCCTTCTCTAAATCCAACAAAGACCATAGGCCGACAGACATGGGCGTATTGGCCATCTGGCAATTTTGGCAAATGCCAGTTGAGTGGACTGGTTGAAATTGGCCCATGGGTCTCTTAAGACTTTTTTTTAATGAGTTTTGTACAATTTCTCTGTTGTCATAATAATATATTTGAGTGTTTGCCTGATTAGTGGGCAATGACTGTGACTGTGTCTGCTACTGCAGAAGACAGTGCAATGTTGCTAAATAATTATCTGCTAAAGGTAAATTCGGGGACTGTCTGTGTATTTTAATTGTTTGTTCGCTTCTGAATCTCAATCTCTTCAGCCAGCGAGTGGATCTTAGTTTATGAGCTGTAGTAACGAGCGTGTCAGATTACATTACATAGCGCTGGAGGCTGGAAATCCCGCCTTTTTCTGTCCTATTTCAATAACTGAAAGGCCCGTCACTTCTTGCCAGAAATATACGCATTTGCAGCAATGTCAAATGAAGCACAATGCTGGAAATCTATCCGCAGCCACATAAACTATTCCTGGCATCGATCTATGACAAACACAGAAGGTTTTATATTGAATTCAATAGAAGAAAACAGAGCGAGAGAGAGTGAGAGACTGACAGTTCCTTAATGTTTTGGCTGTATAATACAGCCAATGGCTACTTAAAAGGAACTGTCAGTCTCTTTCTCTCTATCTCTCTGTTTTCTTCTATTTAATTATATATGGACTAATTTTTAAACACTTAGCTAAGTGGGCAGTGGCGAACACATGACAGGCACTCATTTAAAATGTGTATTTAGGCTGTTATGAGGTATTACATAAGCAAATGGTCTTCTATAAGGCATTTATTCTGTGATTTTCTTATTTTTGTCTAATATATATGTTTAGTCATTCACAACTAGGATTGGTAACACTTAAGGGTCTGTAAAAAACATTTATAAGACATTTATAAATAGTGTTCACCATTTATTAATCATTACTCCCACATTAATAAACCATTTACTAATCATTAGTCAAGTATTTTTGCAGTGAGTGCTATTTATACTTTATAAATGTTTCGAGTGACCGGTGTAATTTCAAAAAAAGAAAAATGGGCATGCCATTGGAAGACATTCCAGTAGTACCTGGTAAAAGAGTAAGCACACAACACAAGATTTTTAAGGAAATATATATATATATATATATATATATATATATATATATATATACACACAGTGGGGAGAACAAGTATTTGATACACTGCCGATTTTGCAGGTTATCCTACTTACAAAGCATGTAGAGGTCTTTAATTTTTATCATAGGTACACTTCAACTGTGAGAGACGGAATCTAAAACAAAAATCCAGAAAATCACATTGTATGATTTTTTAATAATTAATTTGCATTTTATTGCATGACATAAGTATTTGATCACCTACCAACCAGTAAGAATTCCGGCTCTCACAGACCTGTTAGTTTTTCTTTAAGAAGTCCTCCTGTTCTCCACTCATTACCTGTATTAACTGCAACTGTTTGAACTCGTTACCTGTATAAAAGACACCTGTCCACACACTCAATCAAACAGACTCCAACCTCTCCACAATGGCCAAGACCAGAGAGCTGTGTAAGGACATCAGGGATACAATTGTAGACCTGCACAAGGCTGGGATGGGCTACAGGACAATAGGCAAGCAGCTTGGTGAGAAGGCAACAACTGTTGGCGCAATTATTAGAAAATGGAAGAAGTTCAAGATGACGGTCAATCTCCCTCGGTCTGGGGCACCATGCAAGATCTCACCTCGTGGGGCATCAATGAACATGAGGAAGGTGAGGGATCAGCCCAGAACTACACGGCAGGACCTGGTCAATGACCTGAAGAGAGCTGGGACCACAGTCTCAAAGAAAACCATTAGTAACACACTACGCCGTCATGGATTAAAATCCTGCAGCGCACGCAAGGTCCCCCTGCTCAAGAGAGCGCATGTCCAGGCCCGTCTGAAGTTTGCCAATGACCATCTGGATGATCCAGAGGAGGAATGGGAGAAGGTCATGTGGTTTGATGAGACAAAAATAGAGCTTTTTGGTCTAAACTCCACTCGCCGTGTTTGGAGGAAGAAGAAGGATGAGTACCACCCCAAGAACACCATCCCAACCGTGAAGCATGGAGGTGGAAACATCATTCTTTGGGGATGCTTTTCTGTAAAGGGGACAGGACGACTGCACCGTATTGAGGGGAGGATGGATGGGGCCATGTATCGCGAGATCTTGGCCAACAACCTCCTTCCCTCAGTAAGAGCATTGAAGATGGGTCGTGGCTGGGTCTTCCAGCATGACAACGACCCGAAACACACAGCCAGGGCAACTAAGGAGTGGCTCCGTAAGAAGCATCTCAAGGTCCTGGAGTGGCCTAGCCAGTCTCCAGACCTGAACCCAATAGAAAATCTTTGGAGGGAGCTGAAAGTCCGTATTGCCCAGCGACAGCCCCGAAACCTGAAGGAACTGTATGGAGGAGTGGGCCAAAATCCCTGCTGCAGTGTGTGCAAACCTGGTCAAGAACTACAGGAAACGTATGATCTCTGTAATTGCAAACAAAGGTTTCTGTAACAAATATTAAGTTCTGATTTTCTGATGTATCAAATACTTATGTCATGCAATAAAATGCAAATTAATTATTTAAAAATCATACAATGTGATTTTCTGGATTTTTGTTTTAGATTCCGTCTCTCACAGTTGAAGTGTACCTATGATAAAAATTACAGACCTCTACATGCTTTGTAAGTAGGAAAACCTGCAAAATCGGCAGTGTATCAAATACTTGTTCTCCCCACTGTATATATATATATATATATATATATAAACATGTGGTAGCTTACTAACATTTATAAATGCCTTATAAATGGTTTATTATAGACCGTTAAAAAAACTGTTATCCTAGGATGTTGCTGGACCCAGCACAGGCAATGCGGTCCCCTGGTCTTCTGGTCCCAGTGATGCTAGGCTTAGCAGCACAGGCAGCTCAGCTGTCAAGTGCAGTGGAGGTATGGAGACAACAGAGAGAGGGACACACATTGACACAGATGTAATGCCAGTTGTAATATTTTGGCTCTATATTATACTGTATATGTAATAGTAATTAACCCTTAGGATAGGGGGTGACGTATGAAAGCCAGGCACTAATATTTGCAATATAAGTAGTTAGGCTTTTATAAGGTATTATAAGCCAATGGTCATTTATTAGACATTTATTCAGTAACCTTTCTTCTTTATCTAATACATTTGTTTATTCATTCACAACTAGGGTGTTCACAACCAACACAGGCAGTGTGGTCACCTGGTCTTCTGGTACCAGTGCTGTGGGAAAGGATGCTAGGCTTAGCAGAGACAGCTCAGAGGTGAGTGCAGTGGAGGTAGGAAGAAAACAGACAGACACAGATGTACTGCCAGTTCCTATGTTGGCTCTATATAACAATTAACACTTAGGACTGACTGACTGACTGACTGACTGGTGTCCGGACGGACGGACGCACGCTGCTGCTACTTATTATCTATCCTGTTGCCTAGTCACTTTATCCCTACCTACAGTACCACTCAAACGTTTGGACACACCTACTAATTTAAAACTATGAAATAACACATATGGAATCATGTAGTAACCAAAAAAGTGTTAAACAAATCAAAATATATTTTATATTTGAGAGTCTTCGAAGTAGCCACCTTTTGCCTGATGACAGCTTTGCACACTCTTGGCATTCTCTCAGCCAGCTTCATGAGGTAGTCACCTGGAATGTATTTCAATTAACAGGTGTATCTTGTTAAAAGTTCAATTGTGGAATTAGTTTCCTTCTTAATGCGTTTGTTGTGACAAGGTAGGGGTGGTATACAGAAGATAGCTCTAGTTGGTAAAATACCAAGTTCATATTATGGCAAGAACAGCTTAAATAAGCAAAGATATATGACAGTCCATCATTACATTAAGACATGTAACGACAGAAAATGTCGCAAAAACGTGCTATGATGAAACTGGCTCTCATGAGGACCGCCACAGGAAAGGAAGACCCAGAGAGTTACCTCTGCTGCAGAGGATAAGTTCATTAGAGTTACAAGCCTCAGAAATTGCAGCCCAAATAAATGCTTCACAGAGTTCAAGTAACTGACACATCTCAACATCAACTGTTCAGAGGAGACTGTGAATCAGGCCTTCATGGTCAAATTGCTACAAAGAAACCACTACTAAAGGACACCAATAATTAGAAGAGACTTGCTTAGAACAAGAAACACGTGCAATGGACATTAGGCTGGTGAAAATCTGTCCTTTGGTCTGATGAGTCCAAATTTGAGATTTTTGGTTCCAGGATGATCTCTGCATGTGTGGTTCCTGCACGGTGATGTGGGCTGGTGTGGCTAAAATGCCAGGGCAGAGGTTTTGTCCCAGTCCACCCCTCCCGACAGACATAATTTATTCAGTGACATACTGTATGTCTGATTGTGGCCTTAATTCAGGTTCAAATTAACTTAACCACCGATTATAATAAAATTAAATATCCCCTCCCTGGCCTCCCATTGAAATGGGTAAATTTAGCCACATTAGAGCTTCATTAAACCCAGCTCCCTGAGACTCTCAACTGACTCATCTTAGAGGAAAATTGCTTCCATTTTTAGCCCCTAATTCTGTCCCCGGTGACTGACCAGCTGAGGCCATGGACCGTTCAGTCGAGACTGAAGCTGCGATCTCTTCTATTCACATCACTTAATTGACGGGCTACAAGACACTTCATGAAATCTATTAGGAATATACGTTATTTTTTTGTATATGGTGATGGGGGTGTGTTGGGGGACTTGTTGGGTATCTGTGTGTGTTTGTGTGCGTGTGTTGTTATTGTATCAATAGGCTTGGAGCAGTAGTAGTACTGTAGCTGGTTCACTCCTTATCAGATAGAGGGTACTGACGGTATGAGGGAGACACATTTGAGACCGGATGCTACCTGAGAAAAAAAAAAAAGCATTATGTTCTTAACTGTACCTCAGTATTCTAAACTTGTCACACTTAATTCTGTATGTTGTGCTCCCCGGTGTGTTGTCTGAGGTGGCTGTATGACACTGTCAAAGACGCTTCTCAAGACGTTTAAAACTCTCATCTTGAATTGTCTGATTAGCGTTAGTCTAATTTAGGCCAGACTCAGCAATTCAAAACTCATCACAAACTCTAGGCATGTGTTAATGAATGTACGGACAACAGACACTGATTCCATTGACACCCACTCAATTCTCAAGCCGGACCTTTTAAAGGGAAGGCACGGCCTGAGGTCACATACTGTAGCTTAAATACTGTGGGGATGATACAATTGAAGGGAATAGCATAGATAGCTGGAAAGGCGCCCTAACACCATAGAGAGATGGAAAGGTGCCCTAACACCATAGATAGCTGGAAAGGTGCCCTAACACCATAGAGAGATGGAAAGGTGCCCTAACACCATAGAGAGATGGAAAGGTGCCCTAACACCATAGAGAGATGGAAAGGTGCCCTAACACCATAGAGAGATGGAAAGGTGCCCTAACACCATAGAGAGATGGAAAGGTGCCCTAACACCATAGAGAGATGGAAAGGTGCCCTAACACCATAGAGAGATGGAAAGGTGCCCTAACACCAAAAAGTTCCCCATCCTCCCATTATGACAAAGCGTACTGTAATATTGTGTTGTCTGAACTAGTGTGCTTCTGAAGTGCATCCTTCCATTCTGCCACTGGGTGGTGTTTTGTGAAATACTGCATCCTGTGAAATAGTGTGTCTCTGATGTACAGTGCAGTAATCTAGCTTGTCCTGCTGCCAGATCACAGTTCACACCCTCTCTGCCCCGCGTTTGAACCCCATGCCCTGAGTCCACTCCCTCCCTCTCTATTCCTTCCTCTGTCTCTCTCCCTCTCGCTCCTCTCCTCCCTCTCTTTGCCTCTCCAATCCAGATCCCTAGGCGCAGGTGTGATTGGATCCTCTGTATTGTAATAGGCTTATTATGCTCAGTGTGATTCCTGATTTATCCCCGCTTATAAATGCAGCATCAGGCCATACGAGTGTGAGCAATCCCATTTATATCAAAGCTTCTACTCATCCTGTGGCTGCCACTTGGTGAGGGGAAGGGGGAGGGATGTACGTGAGAGCTGCAAGGGTTATTTTATAGTATAAGACATTCACTTCATCCATTGTCTCTAAAGATGTAGAGCTATGCTATAACATAACAGTGGGCAGAACTCAGCCGGCCTGGGTGTAATATCTTTAGCAGGAGTTCAGCTACCCACCATCACCCTGCCTCCTTCCCTTCTCTCCCATGCTGCTCTCGATGAGTTCTTAGAATACCTGTATCATGTTCTTAGAATGTACCTGTAGAATGCTTATGGTATGTGCTTAGAATGCATATGGTGTTTCCCTGATATTATTATTGAGCAGTCGGAATCTGTAATAGCACGTATTCACCTCTGTTTGTATGTTGATGGAGTGGCAGTGGCAAGAGAAACACATTTACATATGTTTTACTCTGGCCTGCATTTGAATCTCTGCCATTGTCACTGCCTCAGCCATTCAGAGAGAGAGAGAGAGAGAGAGGCAGTGAGTCAGCACATTATCACTTAAGCCCAAAAAACAAACTTCCTTTGACTTCTAAAGAAAATTATTCATATCATCATCAGCATGTAAGGTCTGTTGGGCGGCAGATAGCCTAGCGGTTAGGAGTGTTGGGCCAGTAACCCAAAGGCCGCTGGTTTGAATCCCTGTGCCGACTAGGTGAAAAATCAGTCCATGTGCCCTTGAGCAAGGCACTTAACCCTAATTGCTCTGGATAAGACTAAAATCGAAATACAGTGGGGAGAACAAGTATTTGATACACTGCCGATTTTGCAGGTTTTCCTACTTACAAAGCATGTAGAGGTCTGTAATTTTTATCATAGGTAAACTTCAACTGTGAGAGACGGAATCTAAAACAAAAATCCATAAAATCACATTTTATGATTTTTAAATAATTAATTTGCATTTTATTGCATGACATAAGTATTTGATCACCTACCAACCAGTAAGAATTCCGGCTCTCACAGACCTGTTCGTTTTTCTTTAAGAAGCCCTCCTGTTCTCCACTCATTACCTGTATTAACTGCACCTGTTTGAACTCGTTACCTGTATAAAAGACACCTGTCCACACACTCAATCAAACAGACTCCAACCTCTCCACAATGGCCAAGACAAGAGAGCTGTGTAAGGACATCAGGGATAAAATTGTAGACCTGCACAAGGCTGGGATGGGCTACAGGACAATAGGCAAGCAACTTGGTGAGAAGGCAACAACTGTTGGCGCAATTATTAGAAAATGGAAGAAGTTCAAGATGACGGTCAATCTCCCTCGGTCTGGGGCACCATGCAAGATCTAAATGAAAATATTTTACTCAGTTACTGATATTTTAGGTCACTTACACACGGGGCACTTCAATGTTTCTCCACTCTGCAACATTCTCTGAAAGGACATGCATTATTTAAAGCCCCTTATTTATAGTGCATGTCTTTGTGATATGTTAAAACACTCATGGCCCCTGAGACACACATAGCATGTGTGTTTTGCTACTGTGATGTACGATATAGTACTAAATGAAGCTGCAACCCTCCGTAGTTAGGCTGAATTATGTTCAATGGACAGTAAAACTATGAGTAGGAGTTTCCTGATCTCTTGACTGGACCAGGAAAAACTCCTGGCCGTAGCAATGACAATGAGCTATTGTCTTAAACAGTCAAATAATATAATCCCTGACTGCCATTACCAGGGTTGTAATGGTTATGAAATGTCCATTCCATTTCAATCCTGCCATTTTAGGGCTAGCCCATGAATCCAAATGTGATTGATACATTCTATCAATGGTATTGATAGAACATTTTCTGTTTGTAACAAAGTGAAAGATTGTGGTTTATTCAAGTTTGTTACATTTTTTAGACATTTACCTGAGCTTACATGATTTGATTTGGTTGTTTTAGAGCCTTGAGGCTCTCTGTTACCTGAGCACTTCAACCAATATATTAACTGCAGTATCTAAAATGTTGTAAACTGGGAAGCTTAGGTATGTTATGTGCCTACACCAGTTTGAGTTGTGCTGCATAGTTGTACATCGTTTGGGCAGCCTGTTAGCTTTTGGCTGAGCTGTATACTGTAAACACCTCCACAAACACACACACACACACACACACACACACACACTCCGGGCCTCACCCAGCCCTAGCTGGCAGGGGATGATTGCATTTTAATCACGTCTATGGCTGTGGTAGGGCCACCTGTGCGCTGACACCCATTAGAGATGACTGCGATCACTGAGGCTGAGAGAACATTTCCGCATGCTTGCACCTGTCACACAGCAAATAAAGACAGATTCGTTTGGCAGCTCAAAGCTTTGATACATTTCCTCCCCAACCAGTGGTGTTGTACACAATTCCTTTTTTGGTTTGCATACTGTATATTGCCGCATATGCTGAACCGCTAAACCACTGTTCTTTTAGAATCATTTGAAAAACACAAATAAAAACTGCTTTGTGCCATTTCACTCATTTACAATGTTGTCATGGCGATGACCCAGGTTTGTGTATCACATGATCTCATCTCTGACTACAAGAGATTAGGTGCATGGTGGAATGAGCTGTGTTGCCTTGGAGATCAAGAATATGGCCAACTCACAATTTAGAGTGTGAATGAGTCATCAACATAATGAAATCATTAAAATTTGTGCATTTCCAGTACAATACATCTCAACACAATGTGGTACTTTATGAACACAGTGTGAAAGTGCAGATATAGGAAAAAGGAAACTTGTGCTTGTGTTGCACCATCGAGAGCATCCTGATTCGACCGGAAGGCCCTACAGGAGATTGTGAGGACGGCCCAGCGCATCATTGGGGATGAGTTCCCAGCCATCCAGGATGTACATGACAGGTGGTGTGTGAGAAAGGCACGAAAAATTGCCAAAGACTCCAGCCAGCCGAGAAATGGACTGTTCTCCGTGCTCCCACACAGCAGGAGGTACTGGTGCATCAAGGCTCAGACCAACAGACTCCTAAACAGCTTCTGTCCCCTCGCCATATGACTGTTAAATGGCTAAAAACTACTGATCCCCCTTATTGATTAAAGGTATTATTACCACTATGCTGCTGTTCATTGATTATTGATTGCCATTACCATTAGTATCTTTTTATCCTACTACTGGTCACTATTACTCCTGTTTACATGTATATATTATCATTAGTATATTACCATAATTATTTACATATTCCTGCTAGCAGTCACTTTTCAGCACTGTTTACTGTACATGTACAGTATATCCACCTATCACGCCTACACTGACACTATTACACACGCACACGCACACATGCACACACACACACAAGTCCCAATCTGCCCTACCAAGCAAAAGGGCAGTAACTGCTCATTTGGTCGAAAATGAGGTAATGTCATTTTTGCTACATTAAATATATGCTTAATCATATGGACAAGTATCCTGCCTCTATTGTATTGTGTTTTGGAGAAAATGGGGGTCATGTTTGCAGTAACTGCATAAGGTTACTGTGAAACCAAGGTAAATAAAAGCAATTTTTCTCACTTCCACGCGTTGAGCAGTTACTGCCTTTTTGCTTGGTAGGGCAGCGCACAATTGGCCTAGCGTCACCAGGGTTTGGCCAGGGTAGGCCGTCATTGTAAATAAGAATCTTAACTGACTTACCTAGTTAAAGAAAGGTTAAATAAAAAAAATACAATAAAACACACACACACACACCCAAACTCAACACCACCCGCACATCTTCCTCTTATGCTGCTGCCGTAATGTTTACTATTACTATTATGTTTATTATTACTATTACTATTAAAAGTGGTTTGATGGGGTTGAGGTCAGGGTTCTGTACAGGCCAGTCAAGTTCTTCCACACCGATCTCGACAAACCATTTCTGTATTGACCTCGCTTTGTACACGAGGGCATTGTCATGCTGAAACAGGAAGGGCCTTCCCCAAACTGTTGCCACAAAGTTGGAAGTACAGAATCGTCTAGATACAGTTAGCGGCAAGTTGGCAAGACTGCTCGTTTTTACTTTTACCACATCTAGATTATGTACAGTATAATAAGAGTTTTTACACTATAATAAGAGATCTCTCAAAGCAAATAACATTTTATTTGACACATGCTTTGTAAACAACAGGTGTAAACGAACAGTGAAATTCTTACTTACGGGCCCGTAGTTGGAAAACCCAAAGAACCTTTGCAAAGCCTTAACATTGTGGGGAACAGGCCACTCCCTTACCGCTTGGATTTTGTCCTGATTCAAGGTGACCCCTGCCGGGTTAATATCATACCTCAAAAATGAGATTTCCTCTTGATGGAAACAACACTTTTTCGCCTTGGCATACAATTGATGATCTATTAGGCGCTGCAGGACGGTCCTGACGTGGGTCACGTGTGCTTCATAGGAGGGGGAGTAAATCAAGATATCATCGATGTAAACGATGGCGTAGAGCCCGATCAGATCTCTGAACACATTATTCACAAATGCCTGAAACACAGAAGGAGCGTTAGACAATCCAAAGGGCATGACCAGATACTCATAATGTCCCCTTTGGAGTAAATCCAATTTGGTGAACAGACGTGCGCCATGCAACTGTTCAATGCTTGCGGTGATAAGCGGCAGAGGATACTTGTATTTAACAGTGATGTTGTTCAAACTGCAATAGTCTATACAAGGTCTCAGTCCTCCATCTTTCTTCTTAATAAAAAAGAAGCTGGATGAAGCCGGCGAAACGGAATGCCGAATAAACCCCTGCTGTAAATATTCCTGAAGGTACAACTCCGTGGCTTGCGTTTCCGCATACGACAGCGGGTAAACATCAAAGCCCCGTCAAGGACAGCGGGTACACTCACCTTGTAAAGCCCCGTCAATAAGCTTTATAGCACAGTCACCACTTCGGTGTGGGGGTAATTGCCTGGCCTTAATCCCGATAGGGCTCCGGTAACAGAAGGGTAGACGCGTTGCCTGGACTCTCAATGGTATTGGCATTTACGGAGACTGCTATACATCGCAATTTGCACTTAGGAGACCAGTCTATTATAGCTCCCTGAGTCCAAGAAATAATCGGGTTGTGTATTTGTAGCCAAGGCATGCCTAACACTACTGCATGATGGGGAGTGTGTAAGACCTTGAATGACAGGTTTTCCTGGTGCTTGCCGATTCGTACTTGTAAAGGTACAGTCTAAACCTTCTACTGCTAGGGGCTTAGCTAATGGCCTCAATGGAATATCCCATACCGCCGCGGTACGTTGGTCTATAAAGTTGCCAGCGGACCCGGAATCTCGGACCCGGGTCCCCTCTCATCTGAAAGAGTCGGTTCGAGATGCGAGCAAGGCGCACTGTCTACTCCAATGTCCCTGTTCTCCGCAGTACAAACAGAGGCCGTCTCTTAGTCTCCGCTGACGTTCCAAAGCAGACAGATGCGTGGAGTCCACTTCCATAGCTTAATCTCTCCGCTCCATAGGAAAGGTTGTCATGGTCGTGGGTCTCCGGCCCCTCCGGCGTCCCCGGATGAGATTGTCCAAACGAATAGCGACGTGAACGAGCTGATCTAATCCCATATCCTCGTCGCGTCTTTACCCTCAACCGGGTGATCAAAAACAGCCCTAAAGAGTGTCTTCTGTGCGTCTGTAGAGGGAAAGCCTCGGTGGGAAGAAAAATGTAGTTCGCACTGGAGAAGGGGGTTCTCATACCTGTTCCGCTCTCCGTTCCACCTTCCCTGTCAGCATTGTCCGAACCAGATGAAACTGGAACAGTCGGTAATGCCTGATCCAGCCGGTTCAATGTGGTCAGTACAGTGTTCATTGACTCCGCTAACTGGGAGAGTTGTTGCTCGTGCCTCTCGAGAGCTTGGTCTGTCACCTTGTTTGGCTGGGATGGGCCCGTGGGTCCTGCTGCTTCCATACTTGGGTCGGTGATTCTGTAACGGTGATGGTTGGTGGAAGCAATCTCACGGACACAAACAAAGTCTCCAATGATGTTTTGTTTAATGGCATTACTCCAACATAAAATACTGTCCAAACAGAATAAAAAAATTAACAACAGCCCTGGGCTTGAAACAAGACCTACCCTACAAAACAAATAATCAAAACGCAGGTAGGTAATACACAGCATAACCGGAGCAGACTGCAAAGCCTGTCTGTAACAAAGGTTAATCAACGACACCACACAGGTGCCAGCCTACTCCCTAAATACCCCCCTTGATTCCTAAATCATAAACAGGTGCGTAGCTGCACAGTTCACATCCTCCTGAGACCAAGCACTCTCCATGCACAAAAACTGGAGTTTAATAGGAGGGAGATGCTGAACGCTGGATGGAGGAGGGTGGATCCAGCGGTGATGTTACACATACACTCAATTAGTATTTGGTAGCATTGCCTTTAAATTGTTTAACTTGGGTCAAATGTTTTGCGTATCATTCCACAAGCTTCCCACAATAAGTTGGGTGAATTTTGGTCCATTCCTCCTGACAGAACTGGTGACACTGATTCAGGTTTGTAGGCCTCCTTGCTCGCACATGCTTTTCAGTTCTGCCAACAAATTTTCTATAGCATTGAGGTCAGGGCTTTGTGATGGCCACTCCATTAAGCCATTTTGCCACAACTTTGGAAGTATGCTTGGGGTCATTGTCCATTTGGAAGACCCATTTGCGACCAAGCTTGAACTTCCTGACTGATGTCTTGAGATGTTGCTTCAATATATCCACATAATTTTCCTTCCTCATGATGCTATCTATTTTGTGAAGTGCACCAGTCCCTCCTGCAGCAAAGCACCCCCACAACATGATGCTGCCACACTGGTGCTTCATGGTTGGGATGGTGTTCTTCGGCTTGCAAGCATCCACCTATTTCCTCCAAACATAACTATGGTCGTTATGGCCAAACAGTTCTATTTTTGTTTAATCAGACCAGAGGACATTTCTCAGAAAAGTAGGATCTTTGTCCCCATGTGCAGTTGCAAACCGTAGTCTGACTTTGTTATGGCGGTTTTGGAGCAGTGGCCTCTTCTTTGCTGAACTGCCTTACAGGTTATGTCGATAAAGGACTTGTTTTACTGTGGATATACAGTGGGGAGAACAAGTATTTGATACACTGCCGATTTTGCAGGTTTTCCCACTTACAAAGCATGTAGAAGTCTGTAATTTTTATCATAGGTACTCTTCAACTGTGAGTGACGGAATCTAAAACAAAAATCCAGAAAATCACATTGTATGAATTTTAAGTAATTAATTTGCATTTTATTGCATGACATAAGTATTTGATATATCAGAAAAGCAGAACTTAATATTTGGTACAGAAACCTTTGTTTGCAATTACAGAGATCATACGTTTCCTGTAGTTCTTGACCAGATTTGCACACACTGCAGCAGGGATTTTGGCCCACTCCTCCATACAGATCCTTCAGGTTTCGGGGCTGTCGCTGGGCAATACAGACTTTCAGCTCCCTCCAAAGATTTTCTATTGGGTTCAGGTCTGGAGACTGGCTAGGCCACTCCAGGACCTTGAGATGCTTCTTACGGAGCCACTCCTTAGTTGCCGTGGCTGTGTGTTTCGGGTCGTTGTCATGCTGGAAGACCCAGCCACGACCCATCTTCAATGCTCTTACTGAGGGAAGGAGGTTGTTGGCCAAGATCTCGCGATACATGGCCCCATCCATCCTCCCCTCAATACGGTGCAGTCGTCCTGTCCCCTTTGCAGAAAAGCATCCCCAAAGAATGATGTTTCCACCTCCATGCTTCACGGTTGGGATGGTGTTCTTGGGGTTGTACTCATCCTTCTTCTTCCTCCAAACACGGCGAGTGGAGTTTAGACCAAAAAGCTCTATTTTTGTCTCATCAGACCACATGACCTTCTCCCATTCCTCCTCTGGATCATCCAGATGGTCATTGGCAAACTTCAGACGGGCCTGGACATGCGCTGGCTTGAGCAGGGGGACCTTGCGTCCGCTGCAGGATTTTAATCCATGACGGCGTAGTGTGTTACTAATGGTTTTCTTTGAGACTGTGGTCCCAGCTCTCTTCAGGTCATTGACCAGGTCCTGCCGTGTAGTTCTGGGCTGATCCCTCACCTTCCTCATGATCATTGATGCCCCATGAGTTGAGATCTTGCATGGTGCCCCAGACCGAGGGAGATTGACCGTCATCTTGAACTTCTTCCATTTTCTAATAATTGCGCCAACAGTTGTTGCCTTCTCACCAAGCTGCTTGCCTATTGTCCTGTAGCCCATCCCAGCCTTGTGCAGGTCTACAATTTTATCCCTGATGTCCTTACACAGCTCTCTGGTCTTGGCCATTGTGGAGAGGTTGGAGTCTGTTTGATTGAGTGTGTGGACAGGTGTCTTTTATACAGGTAACGAGTTCAAACAGGTGCAGTTAATACAGGTAATGACTGGAGAACAGGAGGGATTCTTAAAGAAAAACTAACAGGTCTGTGAGAGCCGGAATTCTTACTGGTTGGTAGGTGATCAAATACTTATGTCATGCAATAAAACCTGCAATATCGGCAGTGTATCAAATACTTGTTCTCCCTACTGTAGATACTTTTTAACCTGTCTCAACAAGTCCACTTCGAACTACTTTCACCGATTTAACAGTACCCAACTTATTTTCTACCCAGCCTGAGACTGCGTATGCATCAACCAAAAGACAGAGATCCACTTTTTCCAAAAATGGCACTCCCACTGGGCCCCCATTATCCTTTGCATGACCATCGGGGAGAGGGTCGGACATTGAGGTCTTCACCACACCTGCCACCATAGTTCATCCTCACTCTTGTCAGGTTCAATTTCGGAGCAATCAGAGACAGCAGAATATGGTTTGTACTGCCATTCTTCCTCAAAACATCTTCCCACTGCACTTGGCTCTTCTCCTTCTTCCTCGCTGTCCATAACCACGTCTATTTGTGTCTATCCGTTCACCATGCTCATGTCGCGCCTTCATCTTCAGCCAATGTGTTGTACTGCTTGCAGAACACACCTGATGTCTTTTCTCCAATACCCGCCTTCTGTTCCTTAGCCCAATTTACTAGTCTGGCTATCTCTCTCATGCTCCCAAAACATGCCACGGTCTTCAAGCCAGGTCTCCTCCTCATCATCCATCTTCCATCTATGCTGTGCAAACGTTCTAGGCTACTGGTGGAATTCATTTTAAACTCACAGCTAGGCGCCGGTAGGTAGCTCGGGCATGCGACAAGGACGAGTGCAGCAACACACTGCCTCGCTCACGGTGGCGGAAGGGCGGGGAGGGGTGTAATATTCTTGAGTTTAAATTATCTAGTTTAATAGGCAATTTGTTGCATTTAAAGTTACAAGACAGAAAAGAGACAAGACATTAAAGAAAAAGTAATTTGTTTTTAAAAAACGCCACCAATCCTAAAGGGGCACTTCTTTCAATGTGGCATCATTAACACAATGGAAAAATCTAATGATTTATTATTTACATTTTGATTGTGTGTGGGCTATGAAGAGAAACAAAATGGTGCAGTTTCAGACCATGTGGCAGAAAGTGATGTAGGTACTGGAGATGGGGGTGTGTGCTAGTGGGTCTGGGCAGGTGTTATGTAGTTGATGTTGTGGTTTGTATGTGTATGTTTTGTACTGTTTATAAAATCTAAAATAAAATCTTGCAAAAGGGCACTTTTTTCATAGGAGGGCATGTGCTAGGGCTATATCTGTGCAAGCGCCTACGTATACGTTGTTGTTCATCTGCAACATGTTATTCGAATGGAGGAACGAATTCACAGTTTACCAAGGCTAAGTCTATGTTCATAATTAAATTAAAGGCGCACTATGACAGATTTTTAAAGGTAATTTACGCTTGAACCGTCTTGCACAGTGTTTATCGCATAACATTGGGGAAAATGCCTTTAAAAGGCACATTGTCGGCTGTCTAGTGCGCTCCTCTATAACGTGCGTTGAATCCCAGCCAATGTGTTGTATACACAGTGGCGACCTGTCATTCAGGGCTGCCCCACCTTTTTTGAGCCCCACATTTTGTGAAATCAGTTGCCACAGGATGACATAATCCATATCTTGGGAAGTGTAACCATTCTAGTGATCAGATAAACATGTAATTGTTGTACAATTTAGATGTTTGAATATGAAACTATTTGTGAAAAGATTAAATGAATTTCTAACCTTTATAAATGAGAAATGTGATTTCATGAGTAAACTCGCATCAGTCAGTGGACACACCCAAGTGGACAGCCACTGGTTGAGAACTATGAACTATGAAACACGCCCTTCTCTGCCTCTTTACAAAAGCCTTTGTGACGACATTCATGTCAGACTAAGCAGAGCACAGCGTAAGCTAAGGTCAGCAAATGGTTGAACGACAACTCTATCTAACGAAATCTACATGAGACCAGATAACGTGGCTGTGATGACTGACGTTAAAATTGTGAATTTTGATTAGTCCAACCAGTACATTACGTGAGCTGATTATGGCAACTTGTTATGAACTGATTCACTACAGAAGAAGTGATTAGATCTTAGTGGTCGCGGTAATCAGCTGCAGTTGTGAACGCGCCCCTAAGAGGAACACAGACAATCTCTTTACAGACGATCCAACCAGAAAGATTCTCCAAAGGACCAGTCTTCCGTCTTCAACCCGTCTATCGAAGCCAAGCTCAAAACCGTAAATATATAATTGCACTTCATTCATCCTAATGGGCAGTTGTTAAAGTGCATATGATATTGATGCTAGCATAGCTTCATCCAGGTTGCATAGATACATTCCTCTGTCCTTCAATCTTCCCGCTCTTCCAAAACTCCACCCCTCCCTTCCTTTGTGTAACTAGCCATCATGTCGAGTCAGTCCACTAGGGACGGTTCATGATATGATCGCGTAATCAATGTATGATCTATAATGTGTATATATGTGTACTTCTGTGTGAATATTTAGGTATTTAGTAAATAAATGATTAAGACCATTTGAATTGCTGATTCAACATAATTCACCAGGGTTCTTGCAAATTAGATCTTACAATCTTCAGAATGCGACTGAATGATTAGAGGTAACGATTAAATGATTGACTGCTATTTGATATAAGATCTTCAGATCTTTAAGAAAGTGGATTCGGGAGACAACCGCTCTATATATAAGTTAATGCTTCCGTGGTGCCCCAGGTTATTAATTAGTTAATTGTTGCAGGATTTTAATCCTATCACGTCATCAATTAAAAGTTAAACAATCTTTTTTATAAAATAGCATGTTGCCAATTTAATCAAAGTTAAGACACAACATTTGCTTAAGACGTGTTAGTGATTGCTACCCATTCAATGTTGGTGCAGGTCCATCCACTTCTTTTGTTCTCTGCAAATTACAATTTAATAGGAGGGGGAGTGGCTACACCTGTGCTAGGCAATTAGCTTAGTGTTATTAGCACAGCCTCCTTGTTCAGCGGCAGCTGTTTGTGGCAGACGTCTCCAAAACGAAGACAGTTCTGCCGAGTTGTTCTGCGGGAGTTAGTCGAGGAAGGTAAGTGAGGGAGGCCCCGCTCTCTCGCTCCTCCAATACTACTCACTCTGCCCCTACTCAGATGGTAATGCGCCATTGCAACCTTTGCTCTCTCTCTCTCTCTTCCGCTACTCTCTCCTCTTCCATCCTATCATCTCTTCCCTCTGCTAAATCCTTCTCCCTCCTGTCTCCTGATTCTTCCTCCTCGACCCTCCTCTCCTCCCTTTCTGCATCTTTTGACTCTCTATGTCCCTTATCCTCCCGGCCGGCTCAGTCCTCCCCTCCTGCTCAGTGGCTAGACGACTCATTGCGAGCTCACAGAACAGGGCTCCGAGCAGCCGAGCGGAAATGGAGGAAAACTGTGGACCTGTCATCTTTTCACTCTCTCCTCTCTACTTCATCCTTTGTTTCTGCTGCTAAAGCCAATTTCTACCACTCTAAATTTCAAGCCTAAGAAGCTCTTTGCCACCTTCTCCTCCCTGCTTAATCCTCCTCCTCCCTCTCTGTGGATGACTTTGTCAACCATTTTGAAAAAAAGGTTGACGACATCAGATGTCAACAACTACAGACCAGTATCCCTTCTTTCTTTTCTCTCCAAAACTCTTGAGCGTGCTGTCTCTAACCAACTCTCCTGCTATCTCTCTCAGAATTACCTTCTTGATACTAACCAGTCAGGTTTCAAGACTGGTCATTCGACTGAGACTTCTCTTCTCTGTGTCACGGAGGGTCTCCGTACTCTCTCTCCTCTGATCTTATCTTTCTAGACCTATCTGCTGCCTTTGATACTTTGAACCATCAGACCCTCCTCTCCACCCTCTCTGAGTTGGGCATCTCCGGAGCTGCACACTCTTGGATTGCATCCTACCTGACAGGTCGCTACTATCAGGTGGCGTGGCGAGAATCTGTCTCCGCACCACGTGCTCTCACCACTGGTGTCCCCCAGGGCTCAGTTCTAGGCCCTCTCCTATTCTCTCTGTACACCAAGTCACTTGGCTCTGTCATATCCTCACATGGTCTCTCCTATCATTGCTATACAGACAACACTCAATTAATTTTGATAACCAGGTGGCATGCCTGGCAGACATATCAGTTTGGATGTCGGATCACCACCTCAAGCTAAACCTCGGCAAGACAGAGCTGCTCTTCCTCTCGGGGAAGTACTGCCCGCTCCATGATCTCGCCATCACGGTTGACAACTCCATTGTGTCCTCCTCCCAGAGTGCAAAGAACCTTGGTGTGACCCTGGACAACACCCTGTCATTCTCTGCTAACATCAAAGCGGTGACCTGACCCTGCAGGTTCATGCTCTACAACATTCGCAGAGTTCGACCCTACCTTACACAGAAAGCGGCACAGGTCCTAATCCATGCACTTGTCATATCCTGTCTGGATTACTGCAACTCGCTGTTGGCTGGGCTCCCTGCCTGCACCATTAAACCCCTACAACTTATCCAGAACACTGCAGCCCGTCTGGTGTTCAACCTTCCCAAGTTCTCTCATGTCACCCCGCTCCTCCGCACACTCCATTGGCTTCCAGTTGAAGCTCGTATCTACTACAAAACCATGGTGCTTGCCTACGAAGCTGTGAGGGGAACGGCACCTCCTTACCTCCAGGCTCTGATCAGACCCTACACCCAAATGCGGACACTACGTTCATCCACCTTTGGCCTTCTAGCCCCCCTACCTCTACGGAAGCACAGTTCGGGCTCATCCCAGTCAAAGCTGTTCGCTGCTTTGGCGCCCAAATGGTGGAACAAGCTCCCCCACGACGCCAGGACAGTGGAGTCACTGACCACCTTCCGGAGACACTTGAAACCCTACCTTTTTAAGGAATACCTGGAATAGTATAACAGTAATCCTTTACTAACACTTGTCTTCTGTCTAAACTAACACTTGACTTATTTCCCTGCTAGCACTGACTTTCCTCACAGCTGCTTGTTTAAAGAAATGTACTTATTGTGATCGAGATATGGTTGTCCCTGATAGCACTGACTTTGCTCACAGCTGCTTGTTTAAAGAAATGTACTTACTGTGATCGAGATGTGGTTGTCCCACTGGCTATCCTAAGTTGAATGCACCAATTTGTATGTCGCTCTGGATAAGAGCGTCTGCTAAATGACTAAAATGTAAATGTAAATGTAAAATGTAAATAGATAAAACGTATCGGTGCTCATCGTCCATTGGACATAAACATTACACAACAAGTTGGAAATAGCAAATTCAACAATGAGTGGTTTGGAAGAAATCTGTGACAGTGGCTAACCGCAAGTATTGCAACTGGGAAGTCTTGAATAAACAAGCTCTGACTGGGAAAATACGTTTTGAATGGTCATCCAACTCGGAATTGTAAAATACAAAAATGCATTGTATGCTGCTGCATAAATGATGTAATATGCCAGGGAGATATGTATACTGTACCTAAGAAAGTAATACTAAGTGTATGTTGTGTAGTAAGCTTAGTAGCCCATGTGCCTCACCCTAATCATTTGGTCTATTTTCACCTCTTATTTTCTCCTACTGTTCTGATTCGGTGGTGCACATGTAGCCTATGACCTATTTTGGAGAAATGTAATCATCAGATATTGTAAGAGCTTTCAATGTCTGCTTATGTGCACCTTTTATTTATCCTGCGGTTCTGACTTGGTGTACAGGGAGAACACTGTAAGAACGGCCCATGTTCTGAATTCTGTTGCTGTACATTTCAAAAGTGCTGAACAAATAGATATATTTACTAGCTTGCTCATTAATGTCTTAATCAAAAGTTCGTATTGCCTCATATCCGCTTGTCGTACCCTTATGCCATAGTTTGTACATCTCAATTGTCAGTAGAAACCACATTTGTTTAAGCAAGTCAGTCATATCAGCTATGTTTTTTTGAAAGGCAGTAAATGAGGCTGAATGAACTGTTTCGCTGCCAGACAAGGCTCCGCTGTAGCAGTGGTAAGGTGTTTGGACAGCTGTTGGGACTTTATGTAGGCCCTAACAGTTTGTGAGCACCGTTTGTCACGGTTATAGTGCAAATCATGTATTGTTTAGTGTTGTGTTGTGTAGTGGCTTTGCTGGCATGCATTCCACAAAACATTTTTTTTTGACCCACCAAGATTTACATGCTAAAATGGCCACTGTGTATACACGTACTAGGAAACTGATGCTACCTTCAATGTCAGTTTTGAATTAAAACATAATGTATCAAGCTCTAAAATAGAATATAATAGGAAGCTCAGTAACAACAGTGAACACTATGCATATAGGAAATAGCTCAACAATAAATATGTCCAATTCCAATGGTAAATACTTTAAATATTTGTAAAGTTTCAGGTAACTTTTGTTTCCCTCGTAATGTAGCCTAACAGACCAGTTATAATGTAGCTATAGATAATTTATTTTATTGTCACATACACTGTATAGGTGCAGTGAAATGTGTTGTTTATACAGTGGTTTACTGCATCTGTTAAAGTCTATAGCCTTGTACAGTGGCCAACACCCCAGAGGAAGAGAGAGATATGGAGGATGGCCACAAGAAGGCGTTGAAGGACCACATGAGTCCCATATCTCTATGTGGAGGTTATATTAAAGAGGCATGACACACTGATGTATATCACGCCTCGATATCAATTGGATATCACGAAATTGGGGAGAAAAAGTGGTAGAAACATTAATAAATATATATATATATATACAGTGGGGAGAACAAGTATTTGATACACTGCCGATTTTGCAGGTTTTCCTACTTACAAAGCATGTAGAGGTCTGTAATTTTTATCATAGGTACACTTCAACTGTGAGAGACGGAATCTAAAACAAAAATCCAGAAAATCACATTTTATGATTTTCAAATAATTAATTTGCATTTTATTGCATGACATAAGAATTCCGGCTCTCACAGACCTGTTAGTTTTTCTTTAAGAAGCCCTCCTGTTCTCCACTCATTACCTGTATTAACTGCACCTGTTTGAACTCGTTACCTGTATAAAAGACACCTGTCCACACACTCAATCAAACAGACTCCAACCTCTCCACAATGGCCAAGACCAGAGAGCTGTGTAAGGACATCAGGGATACAATTGTAGACCTGCACAAGGCTGGGATGGGCTACAGGACAATAGGCAAGCAGCTTGGTGAGAAGGCAACAACTGTTGGCGCAATTATTAGAAAATGGAAGAAGTTCAAGATGACGGTCAATCTCCCTCGGTCTGGGGCACCATGCAAGATCTCACCTCGTGGGGCATCAATGATCATGAGGAAGGTGAGGGATCAGCCCAGAACTACACGGCAGGACCTGGTCAATGACCTGAAGAGAGCTGGGACCACAGTCTCAAAGAAAACCATTAGTAACACACTACGCCGTCATGGATTAAAATCCTGCAGCGCACGCAAGGTCCCCCTGCTCAAGCCAGCGCATGTCCAGGCCCGTCTGAAGTTTGCCAATGACCATCTGGATGATCCAGAGGAGGAATGGGAGAAGGTCATGTGGTCTGATAAGACAAAAATAGAGCTTTTTGGTCTAAACTCCACTCGACGTGTTTGGAGGAAGAAGAAGGATGAGTACAACCCCAAGAACACCATCCCAACCGTGAAGCATGGAGGTGGAAACATCATTCTTTGGGGATGCTTTTCTGCAAAGGGGACAGGATGACTGCACCGTTTTGATGGGAGGATGGATGGGGCCATGTATCGCGAGATCTTGGCCAACAACCTCCTTCCCTCAGTAAGAGCATTGAAGATGGGTCGTGGCTGGGTCTTCCAGCATGACAACGACCCGAAACACACAGCCAGGGCAACTAAGGAGTGGCTCTGTAAGAACCATCTCAAGGTCCTGGAGTGGCCTAGCCAGTCTCCAGACCTGAACCCAATAGAAAATCTTTGGAGGGAGCTGAAAGTCCGTATTGCCCAGCGACAGCCCCGAAACCTGAAGGATCTGGAGAAGGTCTGTATGGAGGAGTGGGCCAAAATCCCTGCTGCAGTGTGTGCAAACCTGGTCAAGAACTACAGTAAACGTATGATCTCTGTATTTGCAAACAAAGGTTTCTGTACCAAATATTAAGTTCTGCTTTTCTGATGTATCAAATACTTATGTCATGCAATAAAATGCAAATTAATTACTTAAAAATCATACAATGTGATTTTCTGGATTTTTGTTTTAGATTCTGTCACTCACAGTTGAAGAGTACCTATGATACAAATCACAGACTTCTACATGCTTTGTAAGTGGGAAAACCTGCAAAATCGGCAGTGTATCAAATACTTGTTCTCCTCACTGTATATATATTTATTAATTTTTCTACCACTTTTTCTCCCCAATTTCGTGATATCCACGAAATGCACATCTTAATGCACAGTGATGGTGGTGTCTGCTAACTCAAACATAATTAAGTGTGCTATATTTAAGTTTTATTCAAAAATACATGTCAATGGCCTCCGGAGAGGCGCAGGGGTCTCTTGGCGGGGTCATGTTTCAGAGGACACACGGCTCTCAACCTTCGCCTCGATATCAATTGGATATCACGAAATTGGGGAGAAAAAGTGGTAGAAAAATTAATAAATATATATACAGTGAGGAGAACAAGTATTTGATACACTGCCAATTTTGCAGGTTTTCATTGATGCCCCACAAGGTGAGATTGACTGCGGTCAATCAACCAAAATATATATATATATTTATTAATTTTTCTACCACTTTTTCTCCCCAATTTCGTGATATCCAATTGATATCGAGGCGAAGGTTGAGAGCCGTGTGTCCTCTGAAACATGACCCCGCCAAGAGACCCCTGCGCCTCTCCGGAGGCCATTGACATGTATTTTTGAATAAAACTTAAATATAGCACACTTAATTATGTTTGAGTTAGCACACACCACCATCACTGTGCATTATGATGTTAATTCTTAGGCACAAGCTATTTTACTTTACGAGCTGATAGGAAAGAAGCCTTTAACATGACACTGTGTGAATGTTCATGAAATCTGTCATGTGTTGCATAACAACAGACCAAAATACCACATAATCAAATTCATCTAATCTATTTGTGTACTTTATTTTTTACTTTTCTATTTTTTTCACGAATCCATTTGACACAAAGTGCTTCAAAGTAATCTGCGCATAAATCCCCAAGGGCAAGCTGAAGTTAACAGTGGCAATGTAAAAGTCTCCAGGTAGAGAGACACATTGACTCTAAAGGGGTGGCCTTCTCCTGTTGTTTCCTGATAGATGTTCACCTGCACTTAATACAGACAGACCTACAGTATCAACTACATTGTGTGTGTTCCTGGTCGCTTCTCTTCCCTGGCAGGGCCTTACTTTGCCATCCTCCAATAGACCACGTCATCAGTTTTACAGTAATAACAACCTTGTAGGGCTGGACACAGTGCATCCCATCAGAGTATTACCTCCCACACACACACACACACACACACACACACACACACACACACACACACACACACACACACACACACACACACACACACACACACACACACACACACACACACACAATCCCAGGACAACATTCATCAACGTCAGGGGACTTTTCGCAAACAGTGCATTTCTATACAGCCGTGTCCATTTCGGTTGTCCCTGTAGAACTTGGGGTTCTGCAACCCTGTACAATACATACAGTCTAAGCCAAGGTTCCCCTGTATCTGTTCTATCACTGCTGTGTATAAGGCAGCCTCTCAACCCGTGATATACTGTAGAATGGCTGCATCTGTATTTTTGAAATTGTCAAGTATCATTTACATTTGACATGTTAGTCATTTAGCAGATTCTCTTATCCAGAGCGACTTACATTTAGTGAATTAATTAATACGACCACATATCACAGTGCATAGTTTATCAGCAAAGTCAGAGCTAGAAAGGGCTGGGAGGGCAACACTATGGGAGTTGTCATCCGTGAAGGAGAGGTCTTTGAGCGGGCAGGTCTTCCCCCGGGAGGAAAAGCAGCTCTGCCTTGTCGAGGTTGAGCTTGAGTTAGTGGGCCGATATCCAAGCTGAGATATCTATCAATTAATCAATCAACCAATGAACACATATTATCCATGCTATGTGGATATTATCTGACTAAAAATTTGAACACAACATCTAAACTGAAGTAAACCTAGGAGCAAAACAAACTCTGATACACATGCAGTCAGATCAGCCTGCCCTTCACATTAAGCCAACCACTTCAGTCCAGTTAATCTTCAAACAGTGCCTCCCTTTAAATATTTATGCGGAGACACGCGTGGCCTAAGCATTGATCAGGGAACTGTGTTTAATAGAGAGCCCTTTTACAAACAACTAAACCCTGGAGAATACACACTGATCCCATGCCACTCTCAGCCACGTACTGCCTCAACACACACACAATTGCGTTCGCCCATGCACACACAGACACACATCTGCACGCACACACACAGACACATGCAAACACATACACACACACAGACACACACACACAGCTAATCACATTAGCCACCAGCATGGCATTGTTTCAGATGAAGCTATACATAGGCAGGCACTCGTATGCCGGAGAGGTTGGATGTACGTGCAGGATGTCACTGCTCAGATCTATTGTTAAAATTCATTAATTATTTATACAGTGTTTTGAACACTGTAGGTGTAAATCTTCATTTTGAGTGTTTTGGATAAAAGACATCAAAATGTGTTTAGGGTATGATAACGGGCGCAAGCTTAAGTATGACTAAAATATTCAAGACAGACTTCCAGTCTATGCAACAAAAAAGTTTCCAAGAGTTTCATGGGAAGTACTTTTAGAAACACATAACTTTTATGTGAAGCTAAATTATAATGAGGCTAAGTTATAGTGAACATGGCATCTTAGCTCAAATATACAGTCAGATTCATAATTATTGACGCCAAACCCACCACTGTGTGTGGTCAAAGAATGCTATTTTCATGTCATCTGACCATAGCACCGCCTGGAGTTTGATAAAAGGCATTGGCACTTGGATTGTAACCTGTGCTATGGTCTAAGATCCCTCCCAACATTTTCTCCAATCTCAAAAATGCTCAGTGTCGTTATTCTCGCAAGGGGAGATTATTGATAACGGGTGCCAATAATTTTGACCCCATCTTACATTTTTTTTTTTATTGTTTTTACTTTTTAAACAAAATCTCTTTATCTGAGCTTTTGCATTAGTATAAAATAATACACTATATACAATATAGCTTAGTATTTGTATTATTTATTTTATAGTCTCTTTTTATCATCTTTATCAAGTGCCAATAATTATGGACCTGTCTGTATATCCTAGCTCAAAATAGAATGGCCATCAATATTGTTTACATCTTTGAAACACTTAATTATTTCATCAAATTCCTGCATTATATTCAACATAGTTACCTCATCCCGCTCGCCACAAACACACATTTGTCCACAGCCAATTTTAGGCCGTGTCCGTGTGTCACGAGAGGGTGCATACATGGACCAAGACGCAGCGCAGCGATAGTAGTTCGACATTCCTTTTAATATACTATGAACATATATTTACAAATGAAGAACGAACTATAACACAAACCAACACGCGATGTACGAAACGTCACGTTTACAAAACAAACACAAAATAAACGGACGTAAGAAAAGCACACTTACTTTCACCGAGACTGCGACATTTAACAACATGAAACGTACAACGACCCACACCAGAGTGAAGGACAGACAAAATTATATAGGATCCCTAATTAGAGACAATGCGGTGCAGCTGCCTCTAATTAGGGATCCAACCCAACACCCACACAGAAACAGAAAAGAAAGACACTGTCAGACCCTGACCATAGCTACATAGAGAAGCAAATAGGCCTCTCTATGGCCAGAGCCTGACAGTACCCCCCCCCAAATTAGCGGACTCCCGGACGCCAACAACCAAAACACAATTACATGGGGGGGTCAGGGAGGGAAGATTAGCTCGCCGGTGGTGCTTCTGGCTTCGGCAATGTCGATAGTCTCCTCCCATGCCCCCTCCTTATGCCCGGCCAGGGAGCTGGGAAATTTACCGGGCCCGGACTGGGCACCGTAGGGGCAAATGGCTCCGGCCATGGAGCGGGGAAAACAGCCGGGCCCGGACTGGGCCCCGGTGGGGTAAACGGCTCCGGCCATGGAGCTGGGACAACAACCGGGCCTGGACTGGGTACCGGTGGAGCGGACTGCTCTGGCGCTGGAGCGGAGCAGACGGCTTGACCCGGATTGGGTACCGGTGGAGCGGACTGCTCTGGCACTGGAGCGGAGCAGACGGCTGGACCCGGATTGGGTACCGGTGGAGCGGACTAATCTGGCACTAGAGCGGAGCAGACGGCTGGACCCGGATTGGGCACCGGCAAGGCGGACTGCTCTGGCACTGGAGCGGAGCAGACGGCTGGACCCGGAATGGGCACCGGTAAGGCGGACTGCTCTGGCACTGGAGCGGAGCAGATGGCTGGACCCGGAATGGGCACCGGTGGAGCGGACTGCTCTGGCACTGGAGCGGAGCAGACGGCTGGACCCGGATTGGGCACCGGTAGGGCGGACTGCTCTGGCACTGGAGCGGAGCAGACGTTTGGACCCAGAATGGGCACCGGCGGAGCGGACTGCTCTGGCACTGGTGCGGAGCAGACGGCTGGACCCGGATTGGGTACCGGTGGAGCGGACTGCTCTGGCACTGGAGCAGAGCAGACGGCTGGACCCGGATTGGGTACCGGTGGAGTGGACTGCTCTGGCACTGGAGCGGAGCAGACGGCTGGACCCGGATTGGGCACCGGTAAGGCGGACTGCTCTGGCACTGGAGCGGAGCAGACGGCTGGACCCGGAATGGGCACCGGTGGAGCGGACTGCTCTGGCACTGGAGCGGAGCAGACGGCTGGACCCGGATTGGGCACCGGTGGACTACGGGGTCCCTGCTCCACTGGGGGGGTTCGTTCCGGCCCCAGCGCTTTGCTGACCTCTGAAGCCTCTGGGATGTGGACCTTCACTGGAGGTTCCGGGCTGCGGACCTTCGCTGGAGGTTCCGGGTTGCTGACCTTCGCTGGAGGTTCAGGGCTGCTGACCTTCGCTGGAGGTTCAGGGCTGCTGACCTTCGCTGGAGGTTCAGGGCTGCTGACCTTCGCTGGAGGTTCAGGGCTGCTGACCTTCGCTGGAGGTTCAGGGCTGCTGACCTTCGCTAGAGGTTCAGGGCTGCTGACCTTCGCTGGAGGTTCAGGGCTGCTGTCCTTCGCTGGAGGTTCAGGGCTGCTGACCTTCGCTGGAGGTTCAGGGCTGCTGACCTTCGCTGGAGGTTCAGGGCTGCGGACCTTCGCTGGAGGTTCCGGGTAGCTTACCATCGCTGGAGGTTCCCGTCTAGCCATAAGCCTCGTGACGAGAGCATGTCGGTGCTGGAAGTCCTCCTCTGTTTGTCTGATCAGCGGATCCCTCTGTGTCTCCAGAGGAAGAGCATTCCAGGCTCTCCACCACCTCGTCTGCTCCTCCTCTGGTCGCTTGTTAAATCCCTCCGGTCTCCTCCTATCGTGGATTGTGGGAAGACGGAGTGGTGGGCGATTCTCCTCCTTCAGCCTCTCCGGGCTCTGAGAGGGCACCGATGGTGTGGTGCGTGAAGTCGGCACGGACAGTACCGAGCTCTGGAACGGCGCTGGAGGCACCGGGTTAGGAACTGGCGTTGGAGGGCTGGGACAGCCCCGATCTTCCTCTCCCCATCGACCTATCCCCGTCCGGTGAGGTCTCCTCCAGGAACCCCCACGAATGAGGGAACCGAAGCACGTCGTCGTTGTCGTCCTCCTCCGACGAGTCCGTCTCGAACCCTCCGAGGAGTTCCGTGTCCATATAACGACACGGGGCAATCTCTCTCTGTCTCTCCCCACTTGCGCTGCTTGGTCTCATTGTGGTGGTTCGTTCTGTCACGAGAGGGTGCATACATGGACCAAGACGCAGTGCAGCGATAGTAGTTCGACATTCCTTTTAATATACTATGTACATATATTTACAAATGAAGAACGAACTATAACACAAACCAACACACGATGTACGAAACGTCACGTTTACAAAACAAACACGAAATAAACGGACGTAACAAAAGCACACTTACTTTCACCGTGACTGCGACATTTAACAACATGAAACGTACAACGACCCACACCAGAGTGAAGGACAGACAAAATTATATAGGATCCCTAATTAGAGACAATGCGGTGCAGCTGCCTCTAATTAGGGATCCAACCCAACACCCACATAGAAACAGAAAAGAAAGACACTGTCAGACCCTGACCATAGCTACATAGAGAAGCAAATAGGCCTCTCTATGGCCAGAGCCTGACACCGTGCAACAGTCATCATCAGCTTTTGGTGACAGGTTCAGCATAGCGAGGCAGTCTGCCCATGGAGTATTACACGCATGCACACACTCAAGCACATACACACACAAACAAAATGACACCCCTGTTTACAGTGTGGAAGCTTAAATTCACCAGCCCGGAATGTTCTGTAATGTCCACAGCGATTCAACTTATTTCATTATTTATCACTTAGCAGGGGAAAATACATGCATACATTCATTCATCGCTCCTTTTGTGCCTCTGTCTTCTCTCTCAAGAGCAGAGCAGAGCAACGTTCTCTAAATGGTTTCAAGACGTGAATTTATGAATTAAAGCTCTACATTTCATACGTGCTTTGAACTATTTTCTGGCCACCTATATATGCTTACCGACTACAGTTTTCCCACCATGTAGAATCCCACTGTTTTGAACACCCTCCTTGATAGTCACCCCTGTGTTTTAATGAGCCATCATCTATAGAAAAAGTACTATATAATTCCCTATTCCTTCTCCACTGCATGAGTTTCTATGTTTAGGGGATCATTTTCACGCCAAATGAAATGTGTCATAGACAAATAAAAAGCTTGATTGTCATCCAAGTAGCTGAGGGTGTTCTCTCTACTCCATGGCCCCCCCTCTGGTTTGGGGAAAGGAGCACTAAATCAACTTTAAAGCCAATGTAGGATGTACAGCATGCAGCTGTCAGTATTTGATGCTGTTCTCTTGCATTAACCTCCATCCCGCAATGCCCATGTTTAATGTGTTGAGTCGGGCTTTCTATCACACTGGGCTCAATGGTGCAGAGCTCTCCAGGTCTCACTGGGGAGCTACCATCAGACAGCCGCACTGGCGCACTCTACCGCACCGCACTGCACTGTGGGTGTGTGTGTGTGTGTGTGTGCATATTCAGCAGCCCCCAACGAGCCCATTCAGCGTATTCGTAAGTGATTACAGAAATCAATGCCTGGCTGTCACTACTGAGGGCCCAATGCAGGGACCAGGATAATGAAAGAGCACATACCGGTTCACTTCCCCTAGCCATCTGTACAGCACACACACACACACACACACACACACACACACACACACACACACACACACACACACACACACACACACACACACACACACACACACAAACTCTTTTGACTCATCACATGCGCTGCTGTTACTGTTTATTATCTATCCAAGTTATTATTACTCATTGTGTATTTATTCTTTGTGTTATAATTGTTCTATTATTTCTTTTTTTTCTCTGCATTGTGGGGAAGGGCCTGTAAGTAAGCATTTCACTGTTAGTTTTCACCCGTTGTTTACGAAGCATGTGATTTGATTTGTTTTGACATTATATATATATATATATATATATATACACATTTAGTCAGTTCAACATGGATATCAGTACAACAGAAACCAGGGGTCCTGTGGACTCTGCCTGTCTCAGTCTGTTACGGTACAGTACTGTAACACCCTGTGGACTCGCCTTGTCTCAATCTGTTACAGTACAGTATTGTAACACCCTGTGGACTCTCCCTGTCTCAGTCTGTTACGGTACAGTACTGTAACATATTTTGGACTCTCCCTATCTCAGTCTGTTAAAAACACAGTACTGTAACACCCTGTGGATTCTCCCTGTCTCAGTCTGTTACGGTACAGCACTGTAACACCCTGTCGGATGCCTTCTCACCACAGAGCCAGGATTGATTGATCCAGCTGTAAAATGGAACAGCACTTTTTTATGAGACTCTGTTGTTTTAGTGTTAGATTATGGCTGAGGTTGGGGACTACAGTCGTGGCCAAAGGTTTTGAGAATGACACAAGTATTGGTCTCCACAAAGTTTGCTGCCTCAGTGTTGATGATGGCAATTTGCATATACTCCAGAATGTCATGAAGAGTGATCAGATGAATTGCAAATAATTGCAAAGTCCCTCTTTGCCATGAAAATGAACTTAATCCCCCAAAAACATTTCCACTGCATTTCAGCCCTGCCACAAAAGGACCAGCTGCCATCATGTCAGTGATTGTCTCGTTAACACAGGTGAGCGTGTTGACGAGGACAAGGCTGGAGATCACTCTGTCATGCTGATTGAGTCAGAATAACAGACTGGAAGCTTTAAAAGGAGGGTGGTGCTTGAAATCATTGTTCTTCCTCTGTGAACCATGGTTACCTGCAAGGAAACACGTGCTGTCATCATTGCTTTGCACAAAAAGGCCTTCACAGGTAAGGATATTGCTGCTAGTAAGATTGCACCTAAATCAACCATTTATTGGATCATCAAGAACTTCAAGGAGAGAGGTTCAATTGTTGTGAAGAAGGCGTCAGGGCGCCCAAGAAAGCCCAGCAAGCGCCAGGACCGTCTCCTAAAGTTGATTCAGCTGCGGGATCGTGGCACCACCAGTGCAGAGCTTGCTCAGGAATGGCAGCAGGCAGGTGTGAGTGCATCTGTACGCACAGTGAAGCGAAGACTATTGGAGGATGGCCTGGTGTCAAGAAGGGCAGCAAAGAAGCCACTTCTCTCAAGGAAAAACATCAGGGACAGACTGATATTCTGCAAAAGGTACAGGGATTGGACTGCTGAGGACTGGGGTAGAGTCGTTTTCTCTGATGAATCCCCTCTCCGATTGTTTGGGCCATCCGGAAAACACCTTGTCCGGAGAAGACAAGGTGAGCGCTACCATCAGTCCTATGTCACGCCAACAGTAAAGCATCCTCAGACCTTTCATGTGTGGGGTTGCTTCTCAACCAAGGGAGTGGGCTCACTCACAATTTTGCCTAAGAACACAGCCATGAATAAAGAATGGTACCAACACATCCTCTGAGAGCATCTTCTCCCAACCATCCAAGAACAGTTTGGTGACGACCAATGCCTTTTCCAGCATGATGGAGTACCTTGCCATAAGGCAAAAGTGATACCTAAGTGGCTCGGGGAACAAAACATCGACATTTTGGGTCCATGGCCAGGAAACTTCCCAGACCTTAATCGCATTGAGAACTTGTGGTCGATCCTCAAGAGGCGGGTGGACAAACAAAAACCCACAACTTCTGACAAACTCCAAGCATTGATTATGCAAGAATGGCCTGCATCAGTCAGGATGTGGCCCAGAAGTTAATTGACAGCATGCTAGGGCGGATTGCAGAGGTCTTGAAAAAGAAGGGTCAACACTGCAAATATTGACTCTGCATAAACTTAATGTCATTGTCAATGAAAGCCTTTGACACTTATGGAATACTTGTAATTATACTTCAGTGTACCATAGTAACTACTGACATAAAGATCTAAGAACACTGAAGCAGCAATCTTTGTGGAGACCAATGCTTGTGTCATTCTCAAAACTTTTGGCCACGACTGTACAGTAAATCAGCTGCTTTGAGATGCTACTGTATTTGCAAAGCAGGACTACTGGCATCTGCCACACCCTATTTACCATATAGTGAGCCCCCCTACTAGATGTTCATACTATCACTGACTTTGCTGAAAACTACTTTATTGAGAAAATGATGTGGTTGTCTCACCCAGCTATCTTAAGATGAATGCGCTAATTGTCACTCTGAATAAATACATTTGCTAAATGACTGAAATGTAATGTAAAGAATATATATACTGTATATATATATATATATATATATATATATATATATATATATATATATATATATATATATATATATATATATACAGTTGAAGTCGGAAGTTTACATACACAGAGTAGCATTCTCCTTCTATTAAACATAGAGCGTTTGTAAGGATAGAAAAAGCCAGTCACTTTTGGCTTATGGTTATTAGTAAGACTTTCACAGTTGTCTAAGATTGATATCTTCTTTGACTAAAGGTCCGTTTTTTTTTCTACAGTTGAAGTCGGAAGTTTACATACACCTTAGTCAAATACATTTCAACTCAGTTTTTCACAATTTCTGACATTTAATCCTAGTAAATCCTAGAACCATATTACTCTTAAGGAACAGTTTTGTAGCCCGGACATTGAACTATTAGCCGTTAGTCTTAGACCCTACTATTTGCCGAGGGAATTCACGGCGGCCATTGCTGTTATTGTTTACATCCCGCCTTCCGCGGACGCAAACACAGCATGTGACGTCATCCACTCTTTTATCGCGAGGTTACAGACAGCGCATCCCAGTGCTTTCTTTGCCATTTCGGGGGATTTTAACCATGCATCTCTCTCTTCAACACTGCCCACGTTCAAACAGTTTGTGAAGTGCCCAACCAGGAATAATAAAACTCTGGACATGTTATATGCTAATGTGAAGGATGCATAAAACTCCACTGCACTCCCTCCCCTCGGTAGATCGGATCACAACCTTGTCCACCTCACTCCACTCTACAGGCCTATGGTCCAACAGCAGCCTGCGACCACCAGGACCATCAGGAGATGGTCTCCGGAGGCGAATGAGGCCCTACAGGACTGCTTTGAAACAACAGACTGGGATGTGCTCTGTGAGGCTCATGGGGAGGACATTGATGGACTTACTGACTGCATAACTGACTGCATAACAGACAATTTTTGTGTAGACAACACTGTATCCACCAGGAAGGTACACTGTTTCCCAAACAATAAACCCTGGGTCACGAGTGACCTGAAGGCCCTGCTGAATGAGAAGAAGAGGGCCTTCAAGGACAAGGACAAATTGAAATGCGTCCAGAGGGAGCTGAAGTTGGGGATTTCTGAGGGGAAGAGAGGGTATAAGGAGAAGATGGAGGACAAGCTGAGGCAGAGCCAGGTGAGAGAGGTGTGGAAGGGTATGAGAAATATCACTGGCTTCAAAAAGTCAAACAGTGGGCAGACGGAGGGGACCCAGGACAGAGCCAATGAGCTGAACCAATTTTTTAACAGGTTTGATACGGGCCCTGTCCACCTCCCTTCCAGCTCCCCAGACCACACACCCTCACGGCTGTCCCACCCCCACTTTGATCCTTCACCTCTGCTGAGACAATCATTGACCCCTCCTCCACCGCTGCTCCCCCTGGAGTTTGCATACCAGCGCAACATCGGGGTGGATGATGCAATCATCTACCTTCTGCAGAGGGCCTACTCTCACCTGGACAACGCAGGTTGCACTGTGAGGATTATGTTTTTTTACTTCTCCAGTGCCTTCAATACCATTCAGCCCCTGCTACTGGGTGAGAAGACGAGGAGGATGAAAGTGGAAGCCCCCTTATTCTCCTTGGTCACGGACTACCTGACCGGTAGGCCACAATTTGTGCGACTACAGAGCTGTGTGTCAGAACGAGCAGTTAGCAACACAGGGGCCCCCCAGGGAACGGTCCTGTCCCCCTTCCTGTTCACCCTCTACACCTCGGACTTCAGATATAACTCTGAAACATGCCACCTACAGAAGTACTCAGATGACTCCGCAATTGTGTATCTGTCTTTTGTGTACTTTCGTTGTGGCATTTTGCACCTGCCCTGTGTTTTGTTGTTGTAGCTCCTTGACAAAGAAATGTCCCCCTCAGGGATCAATAAAGTATCTATCTATCTATCTATCTATCTATCTATCTATCTATCTATCTATCTATCTATCTATCTATCTATCTATCTATCTATCTATCTATCTATCTATCTATCTATCTATCTATCTATCTATTCTAAAAATTCCCTGTCTTACGTCAGTTAGGATCGACACTTTATTTTAAGAATGTGAAATGTCAGAATAATACTAGAGAAAACGATTTATTTCAGCTTTTATTTATTTAATCACATTCCCAGTAGGTCATACGTTTACATACACTCAATTAGTGTTTGGTAGCATTGCCTTTAAATTTCGGGTAGCCTTCCACAAGCTTCCCACAATAAGTTGGGTGAATTTTGGCCCATTCCTCCTGACAGAACTGGTGTAACTGAATCAGGTTTGTAGGCCTCCTTGCTCGAACACGCTTTTTCAGTTCTGCCCACAAATTTTCTATAGGATTGTGATGGCCACTCCAACACCTTGACTTTGTTGTCCTTAAGCCATTTTGCCACAACTTTGGAAGTATGCTTGGGGTCATTGTCCATTTGGAAGGCCATGACATCATTTTCTGGAATATTCCAAGCTGTTTAAAGGCACAGTCAACTTAGTGTATGTAAACTTCTGACCCACTGAAATTGTGATATAGTGAATTATAAGTGAAATAATCTGTCTGTAAACAATTGTTGGAAGAATTACTTGTGTAATGCACATGTCCTAACCGACTTGCCGAAACTATAGTTTGTTAACATGAAATCTGTGGAGTGGTTGAAAAAGTTGTTTTAATGACTGCAACCTAAGTGTATGTAAACTTCCGACTTCAACTGTATATATATATATGTTTGACCAGGCACATTATACCAGGGTATTATACAGTGGGGAGAACAAGTATTTGATACACTGCCGATTTTGCAGGTTTTCCCACTTACAAAGCATGTAGAAGTCTAATTTTTATCATAGGTACTCTTCAACTGTGAGTGACGGAATCTAAAACAAAAATCCAGAAAATCCCATTGTATGATTTTTAAGTAATTAATTTGCATTTTATTGCATGACATAAGTATTTGATACATCAGAAAAGCAGAACTTAATATTTGGTATAGAAACCTTTGTTTGCAATTACAGAGATCATACGTTTCCTGTAGTTCTTGACCAGGTTTGCACACACTGCAGCAGGGATTTTGGCCCACTCCTCCATACAGATCCTTCAGGTTTCGGGGCTGTCGCTGGGCAATACAGACTTTCAGCTCCCTCCAAAGATTTTCTATTGGGTTCAGGTCTGGAGACTGGCTAGGCCACTCCAGGACCTTGAGATGCTTCTTACAGAGCCACTCCTTAGTTGCCCTGGCTGTGTGTTTCGGGTCGTTGTCATGCTGGAAGACCCAACCACGACCCATCTTCAATGCTCTTACTGAGGGAAGGAGGTTGTTGGCCAAGATCTCGCGATACATGGCCCCATCCATCCTCCCCTCAATACGCTGCAGTCGTCCTGTACCCTTTGCAGAAAAGCATCCCCAAAGAATGATGTTTCCACCTCCATGCTTCACGGTTGGGATGGTGTTCTTGGGGTTGTACTCATCCTTCTTCTTCCTCCAAACACGGCGAGTGGAGTTTAGACCAAAAAGCTCTATTTTTGTCTCATCAGACCACATGACCTTCTCCCATTCCTCCTCTGGATCATCCAGATGGTCATTGGCAAACTTCAGACGGGCCTGGACATGCGCTGGCTTGAGCAGGGGGACCTTGCATGCGCTGCAGGATTTTAATCCATGACGGCGTAGTGTGTTACTAATGGTTTTCTTTGAGACTGTGGTCCCAGCTCTCTTCAGGTCATTGACCAGGTTCTGCCGTGTAGTTCTGGGCTGATCCCTCACCTTCCTCATGATCATTGATGCCCCACGAGGTGAGATCTTGCATGGTGCCCCAGACCGAGGGAGATTGACCGTCATCTTGAACTTCTTCCATTTTCTAATAATTGCGCTAACAGTTGTTGCCTTCTCACCAAGCTGCTTGCCTATTGTCCTGTAGCCCATCCCAGCCTTGTGCAGGTCTACAATTTTATCCCTGATGTCCTTACACAGCTCTCTGGCCTTGGCCATTGTGGAGAGGTTGGAGTCTGTTTGATTGAGTGTGTGGACAGGTGTCTTTTATACAGGTAACGAGTTCAAACAGGTGCAGTTAATACAGGTAATGAGTGGAGAACAGGAGGGCTTCTTAAAGAAAAACTAACAGGTCTGTGAGAGCCGGAATTCTTACTGGTTGGTAGGTGATCAAATACTTATGTCATGCAATAAAATGCAAATTAATTATTTAAAAATCATACAATGTGATTTTATGGATTTTTGTTTTAGATTCCGTCTCTCACAGTTGAAGTGTACCTATGATAAAAATTACAGACCTCTACATTCTTTGTAAGTAGGAAAACCTGCAAAATCGGCAGTGTATCAAATACTTGTTCTCCCCACTGTACTTAAGCAATAAGGCACGAGGGGGTGTGGTATATGGCCAATATACCACGGCTAAGGGCTGTTCTTAGGCAAAGCCATATACCACAAACCCCTGAGGTGCCTTATTGCTATTATAAAGTGGTTACCAACGTAATTAGAGCAGTACAAATAAGTGTTTTGTCATACCTGTGATATACCACGGCTGTCAGCCAATCAGCATTCAGGGCTCAAACCACCCAGTTTATAATTCAGATCATGTCACATCTGTGGAACATCAACCAGCAAATATAGCAATTAGATATTTTCTCACACTCAGTGATCAATGTGATAATCAATAGATTTTCTTCCATTCAGCCACAAGAGCAGTCCAGATGGTGTCCATATAACCATTTACAGCTCCATGCATCACCGTACAGCCAACCCTGCTGACATAATCTTTTTCCCCAACTTCCACCACAACAAATTGATTCTACACATCACAGATTATGCCAACATTGCGCAGGGACACAGGGTGTAAATGTAATGGAGTCAATCAGGAGAGAATGATATATTTCTCTCTCTCTTTCTGTAATTAAGCAACATAAATCTGATTAGTGGATGTTATCTTAGTATCAGAAGAGTTTATAGAGAGTGAGAGAGTGTCAGGCTCTGGCCATAGAGAAGCCTATTTGCTTCTCTATGTAGCTATGGTCAGAGTCTGACAGTGTCGTTCTTTTCTGTTTCTGTGTGGGGTTTGGGTTGGATCCCTAATTAGAGGCAGCTGCACAGCATTGTCTCTAATTAGGGATCCCATATATGTTGAGTCTGTCCTTCACTCGGGTGTGGGTCGTTATCGTTATATGTCGCAGTCACGGTTAAAGTAAGTGTGCTCTTTTTGTTACGTCCGTTTCATTCATGTTGGTTTGTTTTGAGTTCGTACTTTTGGAATGTGTTTATATATACATAGTATTAGTATATATAAAACAATGTCGAACTCTGAGTGCGCTGCGTCTTGGTCTCTCCACATCCCATCTCGTGACAGAACGACCCACCCCACTGAGACCAAGCAGCGCAACTGGGGAGAGATTAACTCAGAGGAGTTATTCCCACGTGGCCTAGGGTGAAGCCTGAGGACCGGGGTAGGTTCATGAAACAATGGAGGAGGATGGAGAAGGCAAGGTCCGTCATGGCTGTGAGCACCACACCATCGGTGCGCGGCCAGAGCCCGGAGAGGCTGAAAAAGGGGAATCGCACGCCACTTCGTATGCCCACAGATCTGGATCGGGAGCGGCCAGAGGGGTTCTATGAATACCCGGAGGAGGAGCAGACGAGGTGGTGGAGAGCCTGGAATGCTCTTCCTCTGGAGACGCAGATGGATCCGCTGGTCGTACAGGCGTTGGAGGACTTCAAGCGCCACTGAACCTCCAGCGAAGGTCAGCAGCCCGCAACTTCCAGCGAAGGTCCGCAGCCCGCAACCTCCAGCGAAGGTCCGCAGCCCGGAACCTCCAGCGAAGTTCCGCAGCCCTGAACCTCCAGCGAAGGTCCGCAGCCCGGAACCTCCAGCGAAGGTCCGCAGCCCGGAACCTCCAGCGAAGGTCCGCAGCCCGGAGCCTCCAGCCACAGCCCAAGGCCTGGAGCCTCCACCACCGGTACCCATTCCGGGTCCAGCCGTCTTTTTGTTACGTCCGTTTCATTCGTGTTGGTTTAGGTGAACGTGACGTTTTTGTATTGTAGTGTTTGTTTTGAGTTCATACTTTTGGATTGTGTTTATATATACATAGTATTAGTATATATAAAACAATGTCGAACTCTGAGTGCGTTGCGTCTTGGTCTCTCCACATCCCATCTCGTGACAGAGAGAGAAAGAGAGAGTGAGAGACTGTTTATTGCAGCCCAGATGCTGCTAGCCCTGACTGAGTACTCTGACCACAGGGAACAGCCTTTAAGATGCTGCGATACAGTACTTTGCCCTTTGCCTCTGTAAAATTCATGGGCATTGTCATTTAGTCAGTGAGTATAATAAACAATAACAAAGTTAAATCCATAAACATCTCGTTCCATACATCATTCTATTCCGTCAAGTTTTTTTCGATGCACATTTTCTGGATATGAGAAAAAAAAACATATTCAGTGGCTTAGCAGTAAACTCACATGTCAGCGGCACGGTTAAATGCTTCAGGGGCCAGGGCCATGCATCATAACTGTGTGGCCTCCCATGCATTGAGACTGTCGGGGTGACTGCAGAGTGGTTGATCGACAGTACATTACAATAATGACTTGGTTTGTGTTGTGCTTGTCAGTCCTCACAACATACTTAGACGCATCAGAGGTCCAATCTGTCATTGGAAATTCGGGATTAAGGGACATCACTTTAAATCCTCTAATGCACAAACCAATTTGTGTATTTACTAGTACTTGACAATGTGCAATAACTCTTGGGTTTGAACATGTTACCTTGTTGCAAAGACACACTATGCACTGTAAAGGCAAAACAAATAACTTTACAGTAACTTTCTGTGAGCTAGTGGCAAGTACGTTACTGTGTACAGTACGGTTCTGTATTCTGTGTTGTGGATTACAGTACCATCAGAAATATAGCAACTATTTCCCCACCCGCACATTTTTCCGCAATGTACCACAATTTACAGTATGCTGCAATATAACACATTCACTGTATTTGACTTGATAACACATTCATTTACTGTGTAAATTACAGATATCCTTTACGGTGTAAATTACAGATATCCTTCCAATGCCTGCAACATTGGAAGTCAGATGTCACAATATCCTCTTAGAACCTAAGGGATGCATTTTACAGTAGCTTATACATTAGCTCTTACTCATCAGTTTCTGGCAAAATCACAGAGTTTAGCCAGTAGTGTAACACAGTCCGTTGTTAGTTACATAACCATACTTTAATACTCGTTTTACATGGCTCCTTACAAATGCTGTTTCCCTTATCTCAAACTACAAGCCCCATGTTATTTTAAGCCTGTGTGTTAATTGAATCCATAAATGTATTCATCTTTGAAATGCAGAATACATTCCTCCTCGTTTTTCCCCCCAAGCCAATTTATTAATGAGATTTAGTTTTTCTTTTCAGAACTATTATGAATGAGCTGTGCCGAGTAGATCATAGTACTGTGCACCTGTCATCTATGGAAAGCTATTTATGGTATATCTACTGTATATGTCTGTCTGTCCGTCCGCTCGCCCGTCTGTGTTGTCTTGTCCTTGTGTCTTGTCTGTCTGTCTTGTCCATCTTTTATTTCCAAAACTGCTGAAGTTTTATATTCATAGAGGACACTGTTCCTGTCCTCTGTTGAACTCTGTGTTGTAATCATAATGGTTTGCATATCAATGTTACAGTTAATCGTTGTGTCACTCACTCATCTGATAATGAATCCTTTGAAATTGGTCGGGAACAAACTCCAAATTAATTTGCTCACAACATTCTGCTGTGGCCTTATTAGCATGTGTCCTGCCAAATAAATGTATCCAATAGAAAAATAAGCTAACAAGTCTGCGTGTGACATGAAAAGACTATAAAATCACTTTGAGATTCAAATACAATGTGTTTAGTATATTTACACATAGGGTAAATGCAATAGATAAAGATAGTGTATTATCAAACTCTATTTTCATTTTGAACGTTTTTAAATGTCACAGTTTGTTGTATAAATTAACTTTGCAGAGGTCTGGGTCCTTTTCTAATGATGTTTTTGCTATGTTTGATGAAGGAGAAATCTAATAACTACCATGTGCTATTTGTTGAACTGCATTGTTGGTTAAGGGGTTGTAAGTAAGCATTTCACAGTAAGGTCTACAGCTGTTGTATTCAGCACATGTGACAAATACAATTTGATTTAGAACACAATTTATTTACATTGTAGTCATTTAGCAGACACTGATCCAGAGCAATTTACAGTAGTGAGATCATACATTTTCATACTTGTACCCCATGGGAATCAAACCCACAAGCTTTGCATTCCAAGCACCATGCTCTAGCAACTGAGCTACAGAGGACTCATTTGAGACTGATGAGGAACAGCCTAATATCTTACAATGTTCATGGTTTATGTGATCCTGTAAGTGTAATCTCAAATGTTTACAAATTTACAGAAAAGCAGTTCTTAGAGTTTTACAGAAGTTTTATGAATCTGAGCGCTGAGTCACAATCAGTAAGCAAGAAATGTGAGAAAATGTTTTGAAACAAAAATGTGCATTATTATTGGACAATCTGAAGTAGCCTCAAAGACAGTTTCAAAATATGTTTTTCTGTTTGTTTCTATTGAACATTACGCAACTAGAAATTTACCATGGTCAGATCTAGAGGTTTGGTCAGGGAATGGAATAAGTCATTCTCCATGTCTTTTTACTCAATCAATCTCAACCATAGAACCAATTGTGTTTGATTTATTAGCCTAATCTTCTGGGTGACTATAGTCAATGCTTTTTGCAGTTTCAGTAATGTTTATTTATCAACAAATGCACACATAAATCAAGTGTGAGTGATGCTGTCAAGTTGATGTATGACTGCTGATATTCAATAGATCTCCTCTGCGTTTATTCAAATTGAGATTATAATCACCAGAGAGTAGTTAAGCAGAGAATTAAGCTGTGTGTTTGTACAAGCACTGTAGAAGCATGCCAGTGAGGCAGAACAGTTGTTTTCCCAAAGGACGGTGAAGCTCAGTGAAGTAAGTCCAATCAGCTGGTCCTCTTGTCTTAGTTTCCACAATGGATATTTGAAAGCTCGGTTGTATAGTGCTCGGTTGTAGAGTGCATTCTTCTTTTAAAAGTATAATACAAAATATGACATCATCATATACAGTGGGTTGACTTCATCCTTACAAAAATCAACATTTACAAAATTCAAATCTACTAAGACTTTCACAATATACCTCAAAGGAGGGCAGAAATTGGGAAGAGTTAATATTGGCAGTCTTGGCAGATTTAACTTCTCTTGCTTTTGATAAACAGGAAGTTGCCCTGTTGAACAACACTATCGTAATACACACAATGTATCCATAAACCCCTCCAAGGACAATCTCAAATCCATCATACCATACTAAATGTCAGTGAAAATTATTGGGTTATTTTTGCAGTGCATGCAGCATCTCTGTAGTGGATAGACGGCAGTTTGGGGAGAGAGCGGCACCACGGATGCCAGGCGGCAGATGCTGTGTTGAGGTCAGATACATCCCATTAACCTGGCCGTCCCACCTAACTACAGTGCTTATTTACGCTGTCTGTCTGCCAGCCAGGGCTCTGTGTTTGGGAAACAAACCTATTGTCATGTACAGCACTGTGGACAGGCTTACCCATGTATTATTTAGAGCCTCTCTCTGTCTCTCTCTCTTATTCCACCCTCACCTCTCTCTGTCTCTCTCTCTTGCTCCACCCTCACCTCTCTCTTTATCTCCTAGCACCATCTTGTACTCTCACATTCTCTCTTTGATCCTCTTTCTCCGTTCTCTCTCTTTTCCTCTCTCCCTATCTATTTCTCTCTCTCTCACCCAGGGGAGTGTTCCACTGAATGAGAATGAACCCTAATACACCTCCTGGGCTGCCAGGTAGTGAGACCAACTCCAACATACAGGGGCTGTCAAAATTGGCATATCCCTATCCCAAGGTACCTTAAAATGCTGTCTTCTAAGGTGCCTTCATTTGGGAGATTTTGAAGGCAGCATCCCATGTATCCTTCGCCGGGGAGGCCATCCCAGAACACCTTGCGCCTCAGCGGAAAAAACAACAATCAGAATTAATGGTAGCCAGCATATCCAACCTGCTTGTTTACAGCTGCTCTAGGCTCGGACAGCATTCCTGTGTAGAATAAGACACCATGGAGCCAGAGTGAGATATTGCTCGGAAAACATAGCTCAATCCGGAAAGGAGAAATGTGTTGTACTCCCAATTGTCCCATTATCCCAACTGTTATACCGCAAAGATTGAAAGACTGCTAGTCATTCCCAAAAACTGTCATTTTCGTCCTCATGCTAGGTAGCAGAAGCCACAGCAGCCAGCTCCTTTGTTGTTCAACACAACGTACCATTCTATAATGGCTGCTGTTGCTACCGCTAGTTAGCATGAGGACAAAAATGGCAGTTTACTTAAAAACTAGCAGCCATTCAACCTTCTTGTGTAACAGTTGGGATAGCTAGCTGCATGCAGTGTCTGTTTACTTAACGTTAGCTAACTTTCTCTTGTCACTTTCCCTTCCCCTTTTGTGTTGCACCTTTGGGTTTGGTGTTAGTAATACAAATGAGAGACTAAGTTATTCTACTATTACTGTAAACAACTGACCAACAACATATCCAAAACTGTTAACAAAATTAAAGCACATTAATAAAAGTAGTTGTGGCTTCAGCAACTTGAACCATCAGCAGTGAGGTTAATTTCTCCCGCCTTGTATCTGCTTATTCCAGGTTGAAGACATCCCACCCTGACACCCTGCAGGTGTAAAGAACTTGTTGGGAACCTCCCAGCCACCAGGATAATCACCATATCCCATGATTTTAGTGCAACATCACAATGTAAGATAGAAACAGATTCACCCATGTTATTGTTTATCATGCAGATTTGTCAGGACATTCCAATTTATGAACATTTATTTTCTGTCCCAGGGGATTGCACTGTGTGCAGGTCTTACATTTAGACCACAATTAGTTAAATTAGGTGTTAGTGAAGGACTGGAACAAAAATCTGTAAACTAAAACAGATTTTTTTTTTTTACTGTTGGTGTCATGACATCTTCCCTACTGCTGAACAAGCTTATGAATGTTGGAGGACAATCTCCTTGAGATGTCCCTCACTTAGGAATTAGTTATGTTGTACAATGGACTGTGTTTTAAGGACTCATGCACAGATACAGGAAAATCTGTACAAATGTTAACATTGATTTAAATGACAAGTGTTGATGTCTCCACATGTTTCGGGTTTTGAGGCTTGGGCATATGGTGACTGCAGTTCATCTGTCTAATCCCCTGCAAGGAGAGAGAAAGTCATCAGTAATATTACAATGCTGTATTCATTTCATGTAATATATATTCCTGTTTGATATACAGTTATATAATTATATTGGACATGTTAACCTTTATCACATACCAGATACATTTGTTTTGTATCCAATGTATTTAGCTAAGCTATATTAGTATGAAGTAGCCAAGGCCTTCTAATCTAGTTAGATTGCATCATATCACCTTTCAGTACCATGTTATCATGGACATCTGTGTCATTTAATAATATGCACGGGTGTGATAGTTGTTTGAATTAATCACAATGTAAGCCTACTCATTATAAAAAACATGAGCAGCTCTAATGCAATATTAGTTTCACAGTGAAACACCACTATTCTGGCTATTAATCATTCTTAAACGGTCAGTAAAATTGCTTATTCAGCTAAATTTAAAAAATCGTATCCTGTTTCAAGCATGCAAGCTTACCAGTCCACAACGATGGAGCAGCAGACCAAGCAATATGCGAGAGGAGGACCCTATACTTTAGGATGAATTCACTAACAGGCACTGAGGAGATCGATTCTGTTACTTGATTACTTGTTATTCGTGTCAGATATTTCAATTTCAGGATAGTTGTTGCTAGCACTAATTGCTCACGCTGCTACAGTGGCTACAATGTCAACAAACGTCTCGCGCTCGGTGGAATCCGAATGCGTTGTCATGTGATGCTGCTGTCGAATCCCGTCGCAGATGGCAGTTACGTATTGGAAAAGTGCTACCTACTAATTTGTAGGTGTCTTTGGAGGCAGGTAGGCAGCAGGCAACTAACTTTAGATTGGGACACAGACAGGTTATCCTTCTCAATCCACTGTCTGTCTAATTATCCCTCCCCACTCGTTTGCCTGGGCCTGTCACCACCACCCAAACCCACACCACCACCAAACCCACACTCACACTTCTTTTGCATTTGAATCTTGCAATATTACCAGAAGTCTGTGGTAAAAAACTGCGGTGGCAGATAATACATGTCTTCTTCTTCTTCTTCTTCTTCTTCTTCTTCTTCTCTCCTAACTCCTCCAAGAGATGATTCAACACTTCCTCAAAGTCATGCTGCCTCGGAATGTGGGCCGAACTCAATAAGCATTTTTCACACTACATTCATCTTGGTGTTTGCATTTGCCTCATAGGCAATAGAAAAATCAACCTCCATAGTGTTGCTTCTGTAAAAAGGAGAGTGTGTTAATCCTAATCGGGTATTTTATAAACCCTGGCATTTCTGGCCTGTTCAACATGTTAATTGGCTCGGCCTAGCTATTGTGTCCTCATTTTCTTGAGCCTGGGTTTGCTGTCCCTCCCTCAAGGGCCGTGTACAGACCTTTCATGGATTTTTAAGCCTGGAGACAGTTGAGACATGGATTGTGTATGTGTGCCATTCAGAGGGTGAATGGGCAAGACAAAAGATTGAAGTGCCTTTGAACAGGGTATGGTAGTGTGATGGCTTGGTTGTGGTAAGGCCTCTTACTCCCACCTAGGGGAGGAGAGAGGCACACAACCAAGTCATCACACCCTAACTAGGGTGATTATCATCCCCAATCAGAGACAGCTGTCTAGCGTTGTCTCTGATTGGGGATAGTATATAGGACCCACACACTTCCACCTGTGTGTGGATCATTATTCTTTGTGTTTGTCTGCGCTGCCAGCAGCCACAGTAAGTCACCGTGTTTTTGTTTGTTTGTTGAATTGTTAGTTAGTTTAAATATACTCTCCTTTTTGATTTATATGCCTCGTGAATCCAACTCATATAAATAAAAAGGATGACACTCCACGAACGCTCCGTCTATCGTCCCATATATCCAACACACCGTGACAGAATGATCCACCACCCTGGGACGCAACGGGGGATAACTTTAGGAGATATCCTCCTCGGTATGGGAAAAATTACCGAGGAGGAACACTCTTATTATCGCTCGGTGGAGGAAGGCTGGGGTCCGGGGCAGCCTAGGCGCCGGAGACGGAGGACACGTCACCGGGCTAGAGTTGAGGACCAGCCTGGAGCCCAGAAAACCCCTCAAACTGATTTTGGGAGGGGGCTATGGGGGTGGTCGGGGATCGAGGGAGAAGAGCCCCGACCACTGCACTCGTGGGGGTTCCAGGAGGAGCCCCTACAGCCATGGGAGCGGGAGTACATAGAGGAGTCGGAGGAAGACGACGACGATGTGCTTCTGTTCCCTCACTCGTGGGGGTTCCCGGAAGAACCCTCACAGGATGGGGATTGGCGGTGGAGTAGGCACGACAGGGACAGTCGTGCTCCAGCGCCAGTTCCCAGTCCGGTGCCTCCAGCGCCGGTCCAGAGTCGGAGGAGGAGGAGACCGACTCAGCGCACCAAACCATCGGTGCGCAACACTAGCCCGGTGCGACCCGTACCAGCTAAACGCACCCAGCCAACGGTGCGTTTCCCCAGCCCGGTACGGCCCGCGCCTGCTCCGCGCACCAGCCAAACGGTGCGTTTTCCCAGCCCGGCGCGACCCGTGCCAGCTAAACGCAACAACCCAACAGTGCGTTTCCCCAGCCCGGCGCGACCCGTGCCAGCTAAACGCAACAACCCAACAGTGCGTTTCCCCAGCCCGGCGCGACCCGTGCCAGCGCCTCGCATCAGATCACTGGTGCATTTCCCCAGTCCTGTACGCCCCGTGCCTACTCCTCGCACGGAGGTTACAACGACGGTCGCCAGCACAGCTCTGTGGTTGGAGACCATCTCTGCGTCGGTGCCCAGAGTGGGCACGACGTTCAGCCCCGCTGTGGAGCAGGAGCTTCATAGCGTGTCGGTGCCCAGTCTGGGGCCGACAGCCAGCCCAACTACAGGGCTGAAAACCCTCTCTGCGTCGGTGCCCAGGGTGGGCACGACGTTCAGCCCCGCTGTGGAGCAGGAGCTCCATAGCACGTCGGTGCCCAGTGTGGGGCCGACAGCCAGCCCAACCACAGGGCTGGAAACCATCTCTGCGTCGGTGCCCAGGGTGGGCACGACGTTCAGTCCCGCTGTGGAGCAGGAGCTCCATAGCGCGTCGGTGCCCAGTCTGGGGCCGACAGCCAGCCCAATCAGAGGGCTGGAAACCATCTCTGCGTTGGTGCCCAGGGTGGGCACGACGTTCAGCCCCGCTGTGGAGCAGGAGCTCCATAGCGCGTCGGTACCCAGTCTGGGGCCGACAGCCAGCCCAACCACAGGGCTGGAAACCATCTCTGCGTCGGTGCCCAGGGTGGGCACGACGTTCAGTCCCGCTGTGGAGCTGGAGCTCCATAGCACGTCGGTGCCCAGTCTGGGGCCGACAGCCAGCCCCACCAGAGGGCTGGAAACCATCTCTGCGTCGGTGCCCAGGGTGGGCACGACGTTCAGTCCCGCTGTGGAGCAGGAGCTCCATAGCGTGTCGGTGCCCAGTCTGGGGCCGACAGCCAGACCAGCTGCAGGGCTGAAGACCACCTCTGCGTCGGTGCCCAGGGTGGGCACGGCATCCAGCCTGAGGTCTCCAGAGAAGGTCAGCAGCCCGAGGCCTCCTGTGACGGTCAGTAGCCTGAGGTCTCCTGTAAAGGTCAGCAGCCTGAGGCCTCCTGTGAAGGTCATCAGCCCGAGACCTCCGGAGAAGGTCAGCAGCCCGAGGTCCCCGGTGACGGTCAGCAGCCCGAGGTCCCCGGTGACGGTCAGCAGCCCGAGGTCCCCGGTGACGGTCAGCAGCCCGAGGTCCCCGGTGACGGTCAGCAGCCCGAGGTCCCCGGTGACGGTCAGCAGCCCGAGGTCCCCGGTGACGGTCAGCAGCCCGAGGTCCCCGGTGACGGTCAGCAGCCCGAGGTCCCCGGTGACGGTCAGCAGCCCGAGGTCCCCGGTGACGGTCAGCAGCCCGAGGTCCCCGGCGACGGTCAGCAGCCCGAGGTCCCCGGCGACGGTCAGCAGCCCGAGGTCCCCGGCGACGGTCAGCAGCCCGAGGTCCCCGGCGAAGGTCAGCGCCCCGAGGTCCCCGGCGAAGGTCAGCGCCCCGAGGTCCCCGGCGAAGGTCAGCGCCCCGAGGTCCCCGGCGAAGGTCAGCGCCACGCCACCTCCAGCGAGGGTCAGCGCCACGCCACCTCCAGCGAAGGTCAGCGCCACGCCACCTCCAGCGAAGGTCAGCGCCACGCCACCTCCAGCGAAGGTCAGCGCCACGCCACCTCCAGCGAAGGTCAGCGCCACGCCACCTCCAGCGAAGGTCAGCGCCACGCCACCTCCAGCGAAGGTCAGCGCCACGCCACCTCCAGCGAAGGTCAGCGTTCCGCCACCTCCAGCGAACGTCGCTCCATTGACGGAGCAGTCCGCTCCACCGGTGCCCAGTCCGGGGCCGGTCGTCTACGTCGCTCCAGTGCCGGAGCAGTCCGCTCCACCGGTGCCCAGTCCGGGGCGGGTCGTCTGCGCCGCTCCAGTGCCGGAGCAGTCCGCTCCACCGGTGCCCAGTCCGGGGCCGGTCGTCTACGTCGCTCCAGTGCCGGAGCAGTCCGCTCCACCGGTGCCCAGTCCGGGGCCGGTCGTCTACGTCGCTCCAGTGCCGGAGCAGCCCGCTCCACCGGTGCCCAGTCCGGGGCCGGTCATCTACGTAGCTCCAGTGCCGGAGCAGTCCGCTCCACCGGTGCCCAGTCCGGGGCCGGTCATCTACGTAGCTCCAGTGACTGAGCAGTCAGCTCCACCGGTGCCCAGTCCGGGGCCGGTGGTCAGCCCCTCTCCAGGGTCGAGGGCTCCCACACCAGGGTCCAGACAGGACTTGGTAACGGGCGGGAGTACTGAGAGGGGAACCATCGCGCTGGGGTCCGGACTGGACCGGGCGTGCAACAGAGAGGTAGGAGAGAAGCTACTCTCAGAGCTTGCGCCACGCCCGGAACCAGAACCGGAGCCTCCACCAGCAACCATCTCAGTACCCCGCCATGCCCCCCCTAGTTTTTTTGACATTTTTTTTTTACTTTTCAGGAGAGGGGGGATTTATGGTGCGATCGGGAGTCCGCACCTTGGGGGGGGGGGTACTGTGATGGCTTGGTTGTGGTAAGGCCTCTTACTCCCACCTAGGGGAGGAGAGAGGCACACAACCAAGTCATCACACCCTAACTAGGGTGATTATCATCCCCAATCAGAGACAGCTGTCTAGCGTTGTCTCTGATTGGGGATAGTATATAGGACCCACACACTTCCACCTGTGTGTGGATCATTATTCTTTGTGTTTGTCTGCGCTGCCAGCAGCCACAGTAAGTCACCGTGTTTTTGTTTGTTTGTTGAATTGTTAGTTAGTTTAAATATACTCTCCTTTTTGATTTATATGCCTCGTGAATCCAACTCATATAAATAAAAAGGATGACACTCCACGAACGCTCCGTCTATCGTCCCATATATCCAACACACCGTGACAGGTAGTAAGTGCCAGGCGCACCGGTTTGTGTCAAGAACTGCAACGCTGCTGGGTTTTTCCACACTTAACAGTTTCCCATGTGTATCAAGAATGGTCCACCACCCAAAGGACATCCAGCCAACTTGACACAACTGTGGAAAGCATTGGCGTCAACATGGGCCAGCATCCCTGTGGAACACTTTCGACACCTTGTAGAGTCCATGCCCCCAACGAATTGAGGCTGTTCTGAGGAGTGCAACTCATTATTAGAGTAGTATTCTTAATGTTTTGTACACTCAGTGTGTGGCTGGCTATTGGCTCGTGTGGAAAGAGTCTAGACTACCTCTGTTGCTGCTGCCCTGACACACATGTACAACCCCCGACTGAAGAAGGGCTGAAAAAAAAAATATATACAATCAGGAAGGTAAGTGTCTACCAAAAAAAGTCGATTTTGGTAGACAGAAGGTGCTCTTTGGTAAAAGGGGTAAATTGGTCATCAAAAGAAGGAGGACCAAGGCACTCTTCATATAATTAATTAAGATGCCCAATTTGGGATGTTCATTGGAAATAACGTAAAGTTAAAAACTCGTTTCAGCTGCATGGCCTTCGTCAGGGAGTACAAAGTACAAAGAGATGGATGGAGTTGAGTCGGAGGGTCAGGGAGTACAAAGAGATGGATGGAGTTGAGTCGGAGGGTCAGGGAGTACAAAGAGATGGATGGAGTTGAGTCGGAGGGTCGTAGATGCAGCCCCCCCTCTCTGTATTTCTGTCTCTCTCTGCTGCATGTAGGCTGTCAACCAACCATACCAAATATCGATAATGATGTGGATCAAGTGTTATCAAGTGTCAATCAAATGTTATGCTGCTGTGGCAGTAGTAGTACTGTTGATATTTAAAGTAGGTAGCTTGCTACACACACTTGACCGGTGACCTTATCTCAAGCCATGCATGTTGGGATACCAGGCGCACGCAATCTCCGTACAAGGCAGACTGGGAAAAAGACACAACCTGGTGCGTGCAAGCTCTGCATGTGGCGAAGTTGACGATGTCAGTTAGGGTTAGAAAAAGCAACGACAAAAACTGTATACCAAAAAAGTATTATTACACCACCAACCAAAAGGGCACTTGGCGAGTGGAAGGGCAAAGGAGCAAATGCTCCGGTAAAGGTGCATGTCTGGCCCCTCTTCATTCTCCTTTCATTCATTCTCTCTCTCTCTGCTTGTATGTCTGTCTTTCTGCATTCATTCTCTCTCTGCCTGCATTCTCTCATGCATGCACACACAGACACACACATTATTAGAGATGCTTTAGGAATCTACCTTGCATGCACAGTATACTTTAACAGTAATCCTTTAAGCGGCAACATTATAACCGGTCGCTGCATGCTTTAACCTTACTCTCTACTTCCAAAATATGGAACTTGTATGCGTGTTGCTGCCTGGTTCTATGCTGTGGTTGTTTTCAGGTTGGTTGACCCCCCGTGTCTCTCCAGAGGGGCCCAGGCGTGTTGTGGTAATTGCTTTGCTGCAACTGTGATATCTGGTTTCGGGAAGCGCATCATTGCCAGGAATTTGATTGGAAACAGACATGCCATTGTTTCAATCCCAAGAAGAACGACACTGCCTTGGTGCTTTCGCTTCCAATGATATTAGAAAATGAGTATGGTATTGACAAAGCATACATGGAAGCGATTTTTTTTTTTTTTTTAAACAAGCCAACAGGCCTGGTGTTAATTTCTCATCCTGTTTTTGTGTCTTTGGAAAAATTGTAGGGAGATTATATTTTAAAGAGAAGTGTCAGGACAAAGCTGTCTCTCTGAGGTTCCTGACAACCTGGGAAATTGAACAAGGAGAGGAACATGATTGGATGCATCAATGCTGAGAAAGAAGGTAAAACACAGTCATTGAAGGGGATATTGCAGAAGGGGTTTGTCCGATATACTGTAATGAAACAGGCAGGGAGCAGGACTCAAACCCTCAACCTTCTAGCCCAAAGTCCAGCGCGCTATCGACTGTGCCCCAAAAGCATGCTCGAGCGAGAGAGTCGATATCCGCGCTTATAAACCCAGCGTTGTTACACAACTCCCTCCTTTACAAAGAGCACGTCCTCGCTCTAGCTTGCGAATCAATGTCTTATAGGAACGTGCTCCCTGGCCAAGCACATGCACTGTCGTGGATGCAAGGTCCGATCACTTCTGACACCAATGTAATGAAACAGGCAGGGAGCAGGTCTCGAACCCTCAACCTTCTAACCCGAAGTCCAGCGCTCTATCGACTGTACCCCAAAAGCATGCTTGAGTGGATATCCACGCTTATAAACCCAGGGTTGAAAACGTGTAAAGGGAAACCATCTGACCATATCGAGTTTTATTGCAATTGACAATTAGAAAACACAAATTCATTCACTTAATAGAGAGATTCATCCTAAGCTTTATGATGCACTATTTCTCAATGTCATATGAAGGATCTACTCTGTGCTACCGGGTTTGTATGCTAGCTCGGTAGCTAGCTCAAGTTAGCCACACATCAGGCGCTTTACAGACTTTGTGGCTGTGTTATCTAGTGGAAACACATTAGCACTGCAGGCTCTGGTGCCTTCTTGTTCTAATTTTGGCACCTCATCTGTTCTCCTTTTTGTTTTGTCAACTTTTCAGCATGTTCTCTGTGAAGTAGGCTATGTTGGTTTACATTAATGTAGTTGTAAGCTAGGTGTTGATAGCAACTGGCTGACTCATTCAGTGCTAACAAAACATTAGCAAGTTAGTAGAGCTTGTTTTTTCTGTATGTTTGTCAGTAAAGAACACATTCTTATTTACAATGACAGCCTACACCACCCAAACTCAGACAACACTGGGCCAATTGTGCACTGCCCTATGGGACTACCAATCACAGTCAGTTGTGATACAGTCTGGATTTGAACCAGGTTGTCCGTAGATGACTGAGATGCAGTGTCTTAGACCACTGTGCCACTTGGGAGCCCAATGTTAGCAAGCTAGTTGACTAGCAACGTTGCAAGTTGATTTGTAACAATACATTCAAAACGAATTTGCTTGTAAGTTGGCTGAAAATTGTATTTAAACCAGTAGTCATGAGTGCAAATTATTTGGTTTAATTTGAAGTTATTTCTGTTGGAGTTTACATTATAGGGAATAGGCTGGCTTGCTGGGTCCTCCACATTATATCACACCCGGAAAAACATATTCTGGAATAAATTCATTCTTCGGAATTCTGATCAGTTTTATGTAATAACTCCAAAAATAGAAAAGTGAGGTGTAACTTTGCATTGAGACTTTTGATGCGTATACTAATGCAAATCCATATGTTACATGTCGTTACGTTTATTCTTCCTACCCTTTAACGTTTCTATCTGAACATTCTGTAAAGTTCCACTCCTCCTCAGACTCCTGTTGTCACAACATCACAGCAACACATCTACCGCCTGCTAAGGTCAAGAAGCCACTGTGCCATATTTCAGTTTTCAATCAGCTCCTCTCTGGTCTAAGTTACCCATGGACAACCCATCTGTCTCCTTTTTCCCCTGGAGACTGTCCCTGGTCACACAGACACAAATGATCGATGCCCCCGACGCTCCACGCAATCAAGAGTGAACGGGTTTAACGACGCAATACCCCACCCTCACAAAGACATTTCCCTCTCCTTTCTATTTTGTTATCCCTACTTCTCTGAGACCTCAGAAGCACCCTACTGTCTCTCTGCCAATCACTTCGGTGACTCAGCTGTCAACAACGTGTGTGACATTCTCTCTGAGCATTTGAGAGGCCGGCATCTGCTTAAAGGCTTATCTATGCTGTTCAACTGTGCAGGGCTGCTTACTGCTTACTGCTTGGCTGGCCCTCTCAAAACACTGCTTGCCTTCACTGCTGTTAACTGCTATTTTGGAAATAAATTATTGAAATAATTTCTAATTATGTCAACTGCTATCAAATGGATGGTTTAACTATAATGTCAAAGATACTCCAGTGCCACTCTAAATGAACAATGGTTCAGCACTGCTGACTGCTGGCTAACAGGGAGGGAGGGAGAGAGGGAGGGAGGGAGGGAGGGAGGGAGGGAGGGAGGGAGGGAGGGAGGGAGGGAGGGAGGGAGGGAGGGAGGGAGGGCAATCAAATGTATCAAGTCTGACCCCAAGTAATCTCAAATCATCTTAAAGGCGAAAAACAGTCATCATCTTTATTAATACTGTAATAACCTCAATGTGTGTGTCTTTTGAGGTTGTTTGAAGATATGCAGAAAGTTAATTGTTTTATGCAGAAAGTTAATTGTTTTTGTTCTTGTGTGTCACAACACCAGCCCACCACAATAGATTACATAAGTCAGTGATCCTATATATAAAATCAGACTTTGAAACACTATTCAGATACTTTATAACAATAGATAAATACTTAAAGAAAGCGCTGGAAAGTGGAAATATCTCATAAAAAAAACGACCAATGGAGATGACGTTATGTGTGACATTACTCTCTCCGCACATTTCAAATCATGTCTGCAATAACAATGTCTGGCAATAACTGGGAGACTTGATGTGGTGATTCAGATGCTGTTAAAGGATAATGCCCTCAGTGGGTAGTCTATGTCTGCAATGATATTTGGTACTCCTTTTTGATTTACTGAGCTAATAGGATATGAGAAAATAAGATGTTGTCAGCAATATCATATCTTTGTTCCTGGTCTGTTTTGCCATGGTAATATTCATTCATTGGGTTTGGCTTTCAACTCTTATCTCTCAATTTCTTTGACTTCCTTTATGGGAATGTTTATTTTGAATGCAGTAGAAATGCTCGTAATGTTCTTAACAGAATATACAAAGTCAATTGCTCCTGAAATAGTTTTTTTCATAATCGTATTTCTCCAATCGTCAGAATGTCAATGCTGATTCAAGCTGTAGCCAGCCCATCCTCTCAAAAGTATGGCGGGTGAAGTACCTGTATTTTGGAGACATAAGTACTATTGATTAAGCAATAACCTTTAAAGCAGGGATGCCTATTTCTTCCCAAATGTCTTCATCTCAAGTTAAGAGGCCATTTTGAGACAGTCCCAGTGCATTTCTCCTCAACATTTGAACCATTTGGCAGTCTGGTACATTTCCGTGTCAGTCTGGTACATTTGCGTGTCAGTCTGGTACATTTACGTGTCAGTCTGGTACTTTTGCGTGTCTGCTACATTTACGTTTCAGTCTGGTACATTTGCGTGTCTGCTACATTTGCGTGTCAGTCTGGTACATTTACGTGTCATTCTCATGAATGCAACTGTCAATCTGTTTTGTGTGTGTTTGAATTACACTGAGTGTACAAAACATTAAGAACACCTTCCTAATATTGAGTTGCACCCCCTTTTGCTCTCAGAACAGCCTCAATTCTTTGGGGCATGGACTCTACAAGGTGTCGAAAGCGTTCCACAGGGATGCTGTCCCATGTTGACTCCAATGCTTCCCACAGTTGTGTCAAGTGGTGCAGTGGTCTAAGACAATGCATCTCATTGCTAGAGGTGTCACTACAGACAACCTGGATCGAATCCAGAATGTATCACAACTGGATGTGATTGGGAGTCCCATAGGGCGGTGCACAATTGGCCCAGTGCCGTCTGAGTTTGGGTGGTGTAGGCCGTCATTGTAAATAAGAATTTGTTCTTAACTGACCTGCCTAGTTAAATAAAAGTTTAAAAAAATAAGTTGTCTGGATGTCATTTGGGTGGTGGACCATTCTTGATACACACGGGAAACAGTTGAGTGCGAAAAACACAGCAGTGTTGCAGTTCTTGACACAGTCAAACTGGTGCGCCTGTGTTTCCTATTCACCCTCTGGATGGCACACATACACAATCCATGTCTCAATTGTTTCAAGGATTTTCCCTGTCTCCTCCCCTTCATCGTCACTGATTGAAGTGGATTTAATAAGGGATCACTGCATTCACCTGGTCAGTCTATGCCATGGAAAGCACATGTTTTGTATACTCAGTGTATTTTTCTGTTGTTATGTTGCATTGCCATTGTACTCCTATAGTATACTGTGCCAGGCTCCATTCAATAACATTGTAGCTATGTCATTACATTACTTATCTTCACCAGGGGAAGAAATCATGGAGAAAAGGGTGCCAGTCTTATCCTCAGTATCCTTTCTGCCTCTCTCCAGGTCAGTGCTCTAGCTGTCTCCCATGCAGGTTGTCCAGACTAATATCCACAGAACCAGCAAGCCTTTCATCCCATTGTGAAGCCAGCAGAGTGGTAAATGTCACAGCTTCGCCGTGGCTGAAACGAGATATTGAAATATTAAACTATCTGAAAAACATTAAAGGTCCCCCCCAGTACGGGAGAGTAATGTTTAATGCTGTGGATCTGGGATAAAATGGCTCGGCTTTGCATGTTTTAATATTTTCCAATTATGCATAATGCATTCTATCTGCTCATTATGAGGGGTCATAAGGAATACACACCACTGAGGAGGCTGGGAGACATGGACGGGGCTGTGGTGTGTGTGCATGCATACGTATGTGGAATGGAAGGGTGGATTGGTATGCAATGCAGTGTGGCGGCCATTCAAACAGACCTCTGGAAAGTAATGAGGCAAAATGGAAATCTGCTCTAACAAGGAAATGTCCTGTTACACTGTTGAATAACAAATATGGGCTATTTTAATATAGTCCACTTACATCAAAGCCAGACATCGAAATGAACAAACAAAAGTCATTGGTTTGTGCATAGTTCTTTGACCGGGGAATCAAAATGTTATTGCCCAGAATGAGTCTTTTGAATGAGTATTATCATGAAGGTATTATCATTTGGTGCTGGCACCAGGCTGCCAGCGCTAAAAGATAGATCGCAAAGGTACCCATCAGCTCATTTTCAGGGATAAGATAGGCCCAAGTGGATCGAGCCAAACAACAATTTCCAGAAGCCAAGTGCTATCTCTTCACATTACCCACTGCAATGAGGTTCGGATAGGATATATTTTTTCCTTCCAAAGGCTGCTTCTCTATCTTTCGCTGAAAACAACACCTGCAGCGAAAGTGCTTAAAAATAATGTCAATCTCACTCCAAAGCCTTGACTGAAACCTGAGGGGTGAGAGAGCTCTCTCTTTTCCAATTTTAAAACATTCCACCGCCGCTGTTAGAGTTCGACCTTGGGAAGTGAGTGGTTGGAACCAAAACAAGTCACAGAGTAAACCTGCTCAGTGGTGTTGTGTCGTCTGGAGGGACTTGATAGTTTAGCATATAGTCCTGCTGACACCTGGGAATGCTGATGTTTCTCAATCAATCTTTGTCATAAATGTATTGTAAAAAACATGTGGATATTGATGATTTTCCTTGTGTTAGGGCTTTAGAAGTGTAGGCCTAAATAGTATTTACTGTATACGGTACAGGTAGTAGAAGTCACAGGGACATTTGAAGTCTACTCAATCTATAATACAGTATATAGTAGGTTATATACAGTCATTCAACATTCTATTCAAAATGGGTGTTTTTCAGTAATAGCTATGGCACTTCTATGTTGGGGTAGTTTTAACTTGCACTGCCCCATGTCGCAAGGATCAGTACACAATCAACAGCTTGACCAACTCTATGCGAAGGAGATGTGTCACGCTGCATGAGACAAATGGTGGTCACCAGATACTGACTGGTTTTCTCATCCACTCCCCTACCTTTTTTTAAAGATTTCAGTCATGTGAAATCCATTGATTTGGGACAAATTTATTTATTTATTTTTACTGATTTCCTTATGAAATGTAACTCAGTAAAATCTTTGAAATTGTTGCATGTTGCGTTTATATTTTTGTTCAGTGTATATATTTCTCTCTCTCCATACGTTCTACCGTTCTATGTAATGATAACCTTTAAAGGCCCAATGCAGTCCAAAACGTGATCTTCCTGTGTTTTATATATATTTCCAAACTATGAGGTTGGAATAACACTGTGAGAATGTGAAAATGATGATAATGCCCTGATATTTGAGCCTGTTTTGGTGGGATGGAATTTTTCCAAAGCTAGTTTTCAGTTTTCCCCTTCCCACTCAGACCACCTTCAGACAGTCCTAGCAAAATTGCTTTTTGCTAAGAAGCTATTTTTGTTTTTAAAATTTTTACCACTTTAATTGAAAACAATCACAGCAAAGTACAGTACATAATTGTTACCCAGAAATGTTTTGATATTGAGATAAAAACAGCTGCATTGGACCTTTACATATCTTCTTACTACCAGGCTAGGAGAGAGAGGGGGAGAGAGAGAGAGACGTGTGATAAGGAGTTTGTCAGCTATTCCCTATGCTCAGCCATCCTATGACTTTTTATGAGGGCTACTGACACCTTCTCTAAGGACTGGTATCTATCATTTGCCTTTACCCGAGCTCCCTTTAATAATACTGTATGGCTGCCGTGTCGGCGCTGCTGTCTATATTTAGTCCAGTCAATGTCAGGTAAGGACAAGGGAGAGGAGAGGAGAGGCTGTAATATCCACTGGGTAAGCATAATGTGAAAACAGATGCTGAACTACAGCCAAGGCCGTTCATGTAGCCCTTGAGCGCTCGGCACTCTCTATGTTTCAAACTAGACAGAGTATAAAACAGCTAACTGTCAGACATGGTTCCTGCTCATATGAGGGCACTTAATGTGCTTCACACAGGTATGAGTTTGAGTTTTAAAGTAACTTTCCAGTGTTTCCAGATATCTATGAAATATGACCTATAATTTTTTACAATATGAGTCAAATAGTTTTCCTTCCAATTGTTTTTGATTAAGTAGGATGTTAATAAGCATATTTTCTGTGTTGGAATGGTGTGGGCGTACCCAAACAACAGAATGGTGTGGACTTATACCAGTCATATAAAATATTAATGTGAGTAGACTGATTGGCCAGCTCTTCATCCTCAGGAGGATGACATCATCCTCTATATGGAAATAGCAAGCATTTTTTAAACAGTCGGTTTGAGATAGAAGTTTGAGGTTGGGTTTTCTCTCTTTTATGCTTTAGCCATAAATACAAGTATAGGATGAGTCAACAACATTATTTGGGTATGAGTTAGCAAAATATGAGCTTTTAAAAGTTGTCCAACCACTCGTAGTAAAGTAGATAGCTCTCTCTCCTGAAGAATGATCCTATTGAGCAATCCCCATAGAATCCTATTGTGGTCGATACTCTCTCTGACAGAAAGAGCATAATATCTCTCTCGTCCTTCTCTCTCGCTCTCTCTTTCCCATCCTCTCTCTCTCTCGCCCCTCTCTCTCCTCTCTTTCTCTCCCTCCTTCTCTCTCCCTCTCTCTCTCTCTCTCTCTCTCCCTCTCTCTCTCTCTCTCCTCTCTCTCCCCCCCCCCTCTCTCTCAGTCTCTCCTTTGGTAGCTTACATGCAATTATCTGAACACGGTTGTACAGTATAGTGAGTTTTCTAAACACTACTTACTATTGCTCTGAAGCATCACATTGCTCTTATTTATCCCTGAATGTGACTATTTAAGGTTTGTAAAAACCAATTCCACAGGCAACCCACTGTCTCACCCTTTCATTGGAATTGGAGCTAAATTATCCCATGCTATTTGAGGAAAAACAATGACTGTATTTTCCCACCTCTCTTCTTTGTGCCGTCCATGGTCTTGGTATAGTGTATTGTAGATTCCTGGCAGCCATAACAGGTGAGCCTGTATGACAAGTGGAGCAATTTCAGGTCAGTGGATTCAATTATACTTTTCAGAAAATTATACCTTCTCCACCACTTTGCTGCTCTTTCATTTAAGTGATGCATTCATAGAGTAACACTGAGTCTATTTTCAGAGGTAGAGTGCTCCTGAGGGCCGGCTAGTGTAAATACTTTATGGAGCCTGATGGCCTGTTGTTGTGGTGTGTTTTATGCTAGTGTGTGACTGGACTATGGTCGCCAACAAAAACATACTGTATCGCTGAACTGGGATCAGATTCACTTCCCTTTTTAAGCAACTTTATTCAGTATTAGGTGAGAACAATATACTGGTATTGACACTGAGCGAGTAGTGTTACAACTGTTTTCGATAATCACATTCCTTAAATTGAAATATCGTAGATTCATACACTGACAACAACAACATTTACTTTTGTTAGACTCTTGATTTCTGGTACAAACTCCAGGCGGACACCAAGAAAGCTCAAAGTAGATTTATCACACCGAACTGGATGCTTCAGCTGACAACATAAAGATACACAGTCTTTTAACTACAATAGGGGTGACGTCACAGTAGGATGACCCAGGCTGGGCCAGGTGACGGTCTGGCTCTGCCTTCCCTTCCAGAGATATGATTCAGCTATCTGTATCCTTTTATCCTCCCTCCACTCCCCAGCTATGACGTTGAAATACATCTCCTTGCTTCCTACAGAAACTAGACAGTTGGACAGTAATTCAACATCAACCTTCTCATAACCCAGACAGGTGGTTTCTATTCATTTCTGCAAAACACGTTCTAGCCCCAGACAAATGGCTCATATCCAACGCTTATAGAATCATTCTTACACTCAGAGACAGGCCCTTTCTATACTTTCAATATGCCTAAATACAATAGACATAGATTATTCAGCCTAACCCATAACAGGATCATTATTACTGATACGCTTATTATACAAGAAAAGGTGCTAACGGTCTCCAACACTTTAAAAAAGAAACCACTTGAAGCCACACAATAAACAAGAAGACTGATGTAATAGATAAATCAATCAAACCATCTGTCTGTGCTGCAATTGTTATGTTTAACAGAAAGTGACATGAATTATGAGTGGTGTCCAATAGCAGAGTGATTGATATTTGTGTTGTGGTGATGTGATGGCAGGGAGGCCCATTCATCAGACATCACACAGAGATAGAGATGATGAGGCTGGTTGAGAGGTTCTGTGATTCCAGGAGTAGATATAACATGGTGAGCACTGTGGTATTTAGCTCTCTTCAGGCTACACCTCTAAACCCAAGGTTGTACCTGTTGTACATAATACATTATGTCAAATCAAATCAAATGTTCCTTGTCACATGCTTAGTAAACAACAGCTGTAGATTAACAGTGAAATGCTTACTTACGTGTCCTTCCCCCCCAATTTTTTTTATAAATATATATACTGTATATATTCAGTATATATACAGCGGGTGAAATAAGTATTGAACACGTCACCATTTGTCTCAGTAAATATATTTCCAAAGGTGCTATTGACATGAAATTTTCACCAGATGTTGGTAACAACCCAAGTAATCCATACATACAAAGAAACCAAAACAAATAAGTTCAGAAATTAAGTTATGTGTAATAATGTGAAATGACACAGGGAAAAAGTATTGAACACATGAAGAAAGGGAGGTGCAAAAAGGCATGGAAAGCCAAGACAACAGCTGAAAACTATCAGTAATTAAAAAGCCATCCAGCCCCCTGTCAGTGAAAATTAATATCAGCTGGTTCAGAAAGGTCTCATTGCCAAGGTGTCACACAAGACACATCTCATGATGGGTAATAGCAAAGAGCTGTCTCAAGACCTTCGCAACCTAATTGTTGCAAAACATAATGATGACATTGGTTATAGGCGCATTTCTAAGCTTCTGAATGTTCCAATGAGCACTTTCGGGGCCATAATATGGAAGTGGAAAGACAATCATTTCTCCATAAATTTGCCTCGACCAGGTGCTCCTCGCAAGATTTCTGACAGAGGAGTGAAAAGAATAATCAGAAGAGTTGTCCAAGAGCCAAGGACCACTTGTGGAGAGCTTCAAAAAGACCTGCAATTAGCAGGTACTGTTGTCTCAAAGAAAACAGTAAGTAATGCACTCCACCGCCATGGCCTGTATGCACGATCACCACGCAAGACTCCATTGCTGAAAAAAAAGCATGTTGAAGCTCGTTTAAAGTTTGCTGCACAACATTTGGAAAAGCCAGTGAAATACTGGGAGAATATAGTGTGGTCAGATGAGAGCAAAATTTAACTGTTTGGATGTCATAATACACACCATGTTTGGAGGAGAAATGGCACTGCACATCACCCTAAAAACACCATACCAACAGTGAAGTTTGGAGGTGGGAACATCATGGTGTGGGGCTGCTTTTCAGCAAATGGTACTGGCAAACTTCACATAATTGAAGGAAGGATGAATGGGCAAATTTACAGAGACATTCTTGACAAAAATCTGCTGCCATCTACCAGGATGATGAAGATGAAACGAGGGTAGACATTTCAGCAAGACAATGATCCCAAACACACAGCCAAGGAAACTCTCAATTGGTTTCAAAGAAAGAAAATAAAGCTGCTAGAATGGCCCAGCCAATAACCTGACTTAAATCCCATTGAAAATCTATGGAAAGAAATGAAGATCAAGATTCATAGAAGAGGCCCACGGAACCTTCAAGATTTGAAGACTGTTTGTGTGGAAGAATGGACCAAAATCACCAGAGCAATGCATGCGACTAGTTTCTCCATACAGGAGGTGTCTTGAAGCTGTCATTACCAACAAAGGCTTTTATACAAAGTATTAAATAAATATCAGTAAGTGTGTTCAATACTTTTTCCCTGTGTCATTTCACATTATTACACATAACTTAATTTCTGAACTTATTTGTTTTTGTTACCAACATCTGGTGAACATTTCATGTCAATAGCACCTTTGGAAATATATTTCCTGAGAAAAATGGTGACGTGTTCAATACTTATTTCACCCGCTGTATATATATGAAATAGTGACAGAGGAATAAATACTCAGTGAATAACAAATTAACAATATAGAGTAAAAAATAACATGGCTATACAGGAAGTACCAGTACAGAGTGGATGTGCAGGGGTATGATGTAATTGAGGTAGCTATGTACATATAGGTATGGATAAAGTAACAAGGCAACCGGATAGATAATAGACAATAGCAGCACTGTATGTGGTTGTCACGATCGTGTGTAGAGAGAGACCAGGGCGCAGCGTAGCGATAGTTCGACATGTTTATTTACTCACTAAACTTGAATGTAACGAACTATACACAACAAAACAATGAAAACTGAAACACACTTACATAGCCGATGACATTCAACACTGACCCACACAAACGTGTGAGGTAGATCAACTTAAATAGAATCCCCAATCAGAGACAACGTCTCGCAGCTGTCTCCAATTGGGGATTCAACACAAAACCAAAAAACACATAGATCTAGAATATCTAGATCTGTCAGGCTCTGACCATGGCCAAACGATACTCCCTATGGCCAGAGCCTGACAGTGGTGAGTGTGAAAGTGTGTGTGTGTGTGTGTGTGTGTGTGTGTGTGTGTGAGTGTGAGTGTGTGTGAGGTGTCAGTATGCATGTGTGCTCGTGTTATATGTGTGGGCATATGAAGTGTGTGTATGTGTGTGTTGGGGTGTCAGTGTAAGTATGTGTGAGTGTGTGGGTAGAGTCCAGTGTGTGTGCAAAAAAGGGTCAATGCAGGAAGTCCGGGTAGCCATTTGATTATCTATTAAGCAATGTTGTTCAGCATTCTTATGGCTTGGGGGTAGAAGCTGTTCAGGGTCCTATTGGCTTCAGTGTGGTAGCAGAAGGAAAATAGTCTACTGTATGGCTGGAATCTTAGAAAACATTTTTGGGCCTTCCTCTGACCTCTGTGTAAATTGCCAGGTGCCATTCACCAATCAAAGCTACATGGAAATCACGACAGGAGCTCCAAGAAAAGCGTGACCTAATACTTTCATTCCGTTTTGCCTTTTCATTATAGTATTTAACGACCGTGAAGGGAAAACTATCTCAGTATCCCTCCAACCCTTTCAGTTAGCAATGTATTATTTAGAGGTTCAGTACCAAATCTCTCCACTCAGACCTCTTTCATTACTTATTCTATTAGAGCCTAATTTGTTCATTGACTCAACAGAGTTTAATAGAAAGATTCCAAGGACAGTCAGGTCCACACTACAGAGAAGTCCTCTTCTTGTCACTGAGCCATATGTACACATCCTACTCACATCCTGTCTAGCAGACAGACACCAGCAGTGTTGGAGAAGGCAGAGACAACTGTCTTGTTAGCAAGGTGTGACTCTGACTGTTGAAATTCTGATGAAGATGAGAACCTAAAGAAAAAACATGATAAATAAGGACTTTTTGGTCTGACTTTGGTAATTTGTTGTTGTGTGATTCCACATCTGAAGTAAGGCAGAATCATGTTTTAAAAAAGAGAAAGTATTTGAGGTCTTAAAGTTGTTTTACTGATGATGTAGACATTCTACCATTGAGGGTTAGAAAGAAACTCTTTCAGAATGTCAAACCTTCAACTGCTGAATGTCTGAAGGTCTCCAGTCAGAGTAGGGGTCAGTTACATTTCAGTTTACAACTCTGATTAAATAAACTAAATTTGACTCACCTTTTCCATATTTCCCGGAAATTAATAGTTTTTCCCGTTCAATTACCCAGATTATCAATGTATTTTCTGAAATATTCTGAATGGAAACAGCATGTACAGTAATTTACTCTGAATGGGGTCGTTGGCATCTTTGAAACCTCTTCGCCGTCCTCCTTTCCATCCAATCCTCCGTTAACGACTATTCCCCTTTTCTCTCCTAATTGACTTCCTACGGTATTCCCATCCCACATTCTTATTTTATATATGTATTTTTTATTTAACTAGGCAAGTCAGTTAAGAACAAATTCTTATTTACAATGACGGCCTACCTACAGGGTCAGCCATAGTAGTACGGCGACCCTGGAGCAAATTAGGGTTAAGTGCCTTGCTCAAGGACACATCGACAGGTTTCATCTTGTCGGCTCGGGGTATTCGAACCATTTACATTTATATTTTAGTCATTTATTAGACGCTCTTATCCAGAGCGACTTACAGTTAGTTAGTGCATACATGTTCACACTTTTTTCGTACTGCTCCCCCGTGGGAAGCAGTACGAAAGTAACCGACCTCTCGATTACAGGCCCAACGCTCTAACCGCTAGGCTACCTGCCGCCCTTCTTAGACACAGTCTGTTATTAAGCAAATTACTTCCTGGCCCAGTGGCCCTTATCGTCTAATGCGCTCACACACTAGGTTAATGACAGTGTCATACAGTACAGCGGGGATGGGAGCGTGAGGCGACCCCACCAAGCATGACGCTCTGGTACGTACATATAACCTTTGACCTCCGCCCTCCGGAGAGGTCAGTCCATGTGGTGTGGTGCCTGGCTGTGGCTGGCTGGATCCCATGGGATGGGTGAAGGTATTGAGGAAAACAGTAGGCACCAGATGCTCCAGTGTTGCCCAGAAACATCATCATTAATCAGGCTGGGAGGGATGGAGGTACTGTAGAGATGTCCTCCGGGTAATACTAGATACACACTTCCCGGGTGAACACCCTTACTGTTTAATATGTAGGTGTAGCAATAAGGGCAGCAGATGTACAGTAAATTAGCTTGTAGTTGAGTCTGGTGTGTCTGAGAGATGGCTGTAGTAAACACCATACTACTGGTGGTCTTTCTGTTGCATTATCGTTATGTAGATTTAGCGGTAAAGGCGGCAGATGTGAACTAATTAGCTTGTACATCAATCTATTAGGACTGAGATTGCTCTGTCGACACATTAAAACGACCTCTATGGCTATTCTACTTCACTTGTTCTGTACATTCCAGCCGGTTGCTGTATAGAAGAGAATGGATTCTCAGTCGCAAAGGAAATAGCACCAATTTCTCAGCAGTAAGTTATAGGCCTACAGTTACGGAATGACAGTAGCTACTATGCTAATGCTACTATAAAACTTTAAGCCACTTGTGCTGCTGCTGCTGGCATTGGGCAGAGCAGACAGCTGATTGATGTAATGCAGTGGCTCAACACTCAATTACTCAACACTCAGCCTCCTTAGAGAGGGAGATCAAGGGGGTAAATATGCCCCGCGTGCTGGTAAATTAATGACTTTTCAAATTTGATTTTGTTTTTATTTCTACAACTTTCCCCCCTTGTAGGTTAACACTGAGTCATTCAACATACAGTTGATGTAAATCCTCACTGGATGTACATTTAAAATGTTAAATACCCACTCTTCTGTACCCTCCTGTAGTCCCCTTCACTCCACTCTTCTTTCTAGCTTTGTTTGCAGCTTGTTTTTCTCTGTCAGACAGTGCCAACGAGCGACTGAGGACTTTTCACTTCTTCTTTTCATTACGACTGATCCAAATATTCCGAATCGGAAATCTTTGACTGTAGGTTAATGGCTGTGTTTGAAGGCGTCGACCCCCCTCTGCCGAGCCTTGAATGAATCCTTTCTGTGCCTCCTGTGAGCCAAACATTAGAAGAACAAAAATAAATAGCTTGAATCCTCCGGGTTGGCAGTGCCAACAGACACAGTCTCTGGCTCAGTGCCCGGTTTCAGGAGGATATTTTTTAATTTGCTGGAGGCTTTGCTCTGTCGACAAGAGGATATAGGGGATGATGTGTGGTGGATTTTCTTGCATCACAAGGAACATTTTGTCTTTTAATTTGAAAGCAGGGTGTTTATTTTTATACATCAACATTGATTACAGGTGAGCAGATTTATCAAGTCTGTGATGGGCTTTAGCCATCATAGGACGTGTGTTTTAGCCCCTCTCGGAATGTGACGTAATGTTTTGATTTGGGTTTTAGCTTTTGTTTTCAATTATCAATTATCAATTACGATCATGATGTTGCTACAACCTAGCCTTTGAAATAAAGTTTACAGCATAGGTGCACAGGTCGAGAGAAAAATGCGAGTAATCAATTTTCACTCTGGCTATCTACTCTGATTTCAGAGCACTCTCGTCTGTGTGCCAGAGCCCAGAATACCACGCAACACCCGTTGAATACGACCGGTGTCAGTAAAGGTGGGCAAAAACGATAAATGTTTTGCCAGCAGAACAGTTACAGTCACTAACGCTCTAGATAACATGAAGTAGTCTGAAAGTAGCTAGCAAACTTAAGCCAGTTAGCTTGGGTGCTTGAATGCCGTTTTGAGGTCCGAGTGCTCGAATCAACCTTAATGAATGTTCCAAAAGTGCACTCTGGCACTCCAGATTGAATTTATGAGCATACCCAAGGTGACAGACAGTGACACATTCAATACAGCCTTGTACACTCTTGCATGTATCTAGCTGATTTAGGGTTTAATCATTAGTCAGATAGTTGCAAACAAGTTTCTATTGGACACATTCAGGTAGGTTATCCCTGTTTCATTCCATTTACCTCCATTTAAGAAATGTTTTTTAACAGAATTGGAGGAATGAATACACCCCTGATCACATGCAACCACAGTTCACTTTCATAGCAGCCATAGACACAAACAGCTCATTGTATATATAATTCCTTCTCACAACTATCTACGCGCTCTCCTCCTCTCACCTTTTTCCTTAGCTTCAGCTGTCTATGACCAGGCAAAAAAAACAGTTCCAAGCCAAAACTTAATATCATAACAGCTACACACAGCCTACATCGTTGTCATAGTATAGTCGATCACCAGAGCTACTAGAACTAACACATTAGTAAACCTGCTACAATCATGCAGTACACTGTATAGTCAGCAGCAAGCAGTTTAGTGTATACACCGGTGGGCCCCGGTGGCAATAAATTAATAAAACCAAAAGCTTACCTTGACTTGGAAGAGTTCCAGTGTTGGATAGCCATAGCCAGCTAGCTAACATAGCATCCCTCTCTGTTTGAGCCAGGTGTTTGAGTAGGGTAAACTAGTTAGCTGCATTAGATGCTAGCTAAGTAAGTGAAAGTGAAAACAAATATACTATGAAATATCTCTCTCTCTCTCTCTCTCTCTCTCTCTTGCTTATCCTTCATTTTGGAACAAATTAATTTGTTCAAAACTGTTCAACTACTCTCTCTCTCTCTCTCTCTCTCTCTCTCTCTCTCTCTCTCTCTCTCTCTCTCTCTCTCTCTCTCTCTTCTCTTTAATTTTGGAAGAAAGGAATTGTTCAACTATTTGAGTAAACTACTCACCACATGTTATGCACTGCTGTGCTAGCTAGCTGTAGCTTATTCTTTCAATACTAGATGAATTATCTGATCCCTTGATTGGGTGGACAACATGTTAGGTTATGTTGCAAGAGCTCTGATAGGTTGTCATAATTACTGTGTAATCTATAGAAGGGGGTGAGAACCATGAGCCTCCTAGGTTTGGTATTGAAGTCAATGTACCCAGAGGAGGAAAGAAGCTAGCTGTCCTCCGGCTACACCATGGTGCTACCCTACAGAGTGCTTCTGAGGCTACTGTAGACCTTCATTGCAAAACAGTGTGTTTTAATCAATTATTTGGTGGCATGTGAATATTTGGTTTTATCTAAAAAGGATAACTTTTTTAATGTTTCACTATAAAAAAAAAAAAAGAAATTCAATGAGGAGGATGATCCTCCCCTTCCTCTTCTGATGAGCCTCCATTGTAGCTATAATCATTGCAGTGAATTCCTATAAATCCATACAGACATTGCAGGAAGGGGAACTGCTGATCACAATAATATGTGGAAGTAGATAGAGACAGATTGGTACAAGAGCAAACTAAGTCAAAACGAAAATACACTTGAAACAATTCTTCAATTCCTGTCTTGCTATTTATTGTTGTGGCTCATGCCCATGGCTATTTGCTAGTCATGCAGTTGTAAAACATCTCACAGGGGGAATAAGACAAAAAAAAACACTTTTGACGTTTCCTATGTGAAGATAAGCTTTTATTAGATCTCTCTGAAGAAGGAACACGCTACTCAGCAGCTCCACACATCAGATGTTATCCTACAGCACGGTATAAGCTCTACCTCAGGTATGCAAACAACATTAACACAAGGCACTGAGCGAGTGGAAAACACTCCTATTCTCGCTCTCTCTCTCCCAGAGCATCGCTAACTAGTTTTGAAACATGTGTGTTTGTCAGGCTCTGGCCATAGAGAAGCCTATTTGCTTCTCTATGTAACCATGGTCAGAGTCTGACAGGTCTTTTCTTTCTCTTTCTGGTGGTGGTTTGTGTGGGATCCCTAATTAGAGGCAGCTGTAGCGCATCGTCTCTAATTAGGGATCCTACATAGGTTTGTAGATTTTCACACTGGGTTGTGGGTCGTTGTCGTTATATGTCGCAGTCACGGTGAAATTCGTCATTGGGTCTATAATTATTACGTAGTCTAATAAATCATGTCGAACCACTATCCCTGCGCAGCGTCTTGGTCTCTCCACACACACATTCGTGACAGAACGACCCACCACCTTGAGACCAAGCAGCGCAACTGGCAAGAGACGGACTCAGAGGAGGAAGTGGAGGTAGCGCCAGTACCATTTCCCACGTGGCCTAGGGTGGAGCCAGAGGACCGTGGATGGTTTATGGAGCAATGCAGGAAAATGGAGAAGGAAAGGACGGAGCTGGCGTTAAAGGGGCCCATGGTGAGCGTCCCCAGTCCGGGTCCGGCCGTCTACTCTACTCCCGTACCGGAGCAGTCCGCTCCACCGGTGCGCCTCCTCAGTCCAGGAACGTCCAGCGCCGGCCCGGAGCCAAAGAAGGTCCATCGTGGCTTCGAGCACCATGCCATCGGTGCGCAGACAGAGCCCGGAGAGGCTGAAGGTAGGGGATCGCACACCACTTCGTCTGCCCACGATCCATGATCGGGAGAAGCCCGTGGGGTTTCAATAATACCCGGAGGACGAGCAGACGAGGTGGTGGAGAGTCTGGGTTGCTCTTCTGATGGAGGCGCAGAAGGACCCATTCCTACGGGAGATAGAGGAGGAGAAGGACTTCAAGCGCCGACGGGCACTAGTGATGAGGCTATGGGACAGACGGGCACCTCCAGCGAAGGTCAGCAACCCTGAACCTCCAGCGAAGGTCCGCAGCCCGGAACCTTCAGCAAAGGTCCGTAGCCCCGAACCTCCACCGAAGGACCGCAGCCCGGAACCTCCAGCGAAGGTCCGCAGCCCGGAACCTCCAGCAAAGGTCAGCAACCCTGAGCTTACAGTGAAGGTCCGCAACCTTGAGCCTACAGTGAAGGTCTGCAGCCCTGAGCCTACAGTGAAGGTCAGCAGTCCTGAACCTCCAGCGAAGGTCCGCAGCCCTGAGCCTACAGTGAAGGTCCGCAGCCCGGAACCTCCAGCGAAGGTCAGCAACACGGAACCTCCAGCAAAGGTCAGCAACCCTGAGCCTACAGTGAAGGTCCGCAACCTTGAGCCTACAGTGAATGTCCGCAGCCCTGAGCCTACAGAGAAGGTCCGCAGCCCGGAACAGCCAGCGAAGGTCAGCAACACGGAACCTCCAGCGAAGGTCAGAAACCCTGAGCCTATAGTGACGGTCCGCAATCCAGAGCCTGAGCAGTCCGCTCCACCGGTGCCCATTCCGGGTCCAGCAGTCTGCTCCGCTCCAGTGCCAGAGCAGTCCGCTCCACCGGTACCCAATCCGGGTCCAGCCGTCTTCCCCGCTCCTGAGCCAGAGCAGTCCGCTCCACCGGTGCCCATTCCGGGTCCAGCCGTCTGCTCCGCTCCAGTGCCTGAGCAGTCCGCTCCACCGGTGCCCATTCCGGGTCCAGCCGTCTGCTCCGCTCCAGTGCCAGAGCAGTCCGCTCCACCGGGTGCCCATTCCGGGTCCAGCCGTCTGCTCCGCTCCTGAGCCAGAGCAGTTCGCTCCACCGGTGCCCAGTCCGGGTCCAGCAGTCTGCTCCGCTCCAGTGCCTGTGCAGTCCGCTCCACCGGTGCCCATTCCGGGTCCAGCCGTCTGCTCCGCTTCTGAGCCAGAGCAGTCCGCTCCACAGGTGCCCATTCCGGGTCCAGCCGTCTGCTCCGCTCTAGTGCCTGAGCAGTCCACTCTACCGGTGCCCATTCCGGGTCCAGCCGTCTGCTCCGCTCCTGAGCCAGAGCAGTCCGCTCCACCGGTGCCTAATCCGGGTCCAGCCGTCTTCTCCGCTCCTGAGCCAGAGCAGTCCACTCCACCGGTGCCCATTCCGGGTCCAGCCGTCTGCTCCGCTTCTGAGCCAGAGCAGTCCGCTCCACAGGTGCCCATTCCGGGTCCAGCCGTCTGCTCCGCTCTAGTGCCTGAGCAGTCCACTCTACCGGTGCCCATTCCGGGTCCAGCCGTCTGCTCCGCTCCTGAGCCAGAGCAGTCCGCTCCACCGGTGCCTAATCCGGGTCCAGCCGTCTGCTCCGCTCCTGAGCCAGAGCAGTCCGCTCCACAGGTGCCCATTCCGGATCCAGCCGTCTTGTCCACTCCAGTGCCTGAGCAGTCCGCTCTACCGGTGCCCATTCCAGGTCCAGCCGTCTGCCCCGCTCCTGAGCCTGAGCAGTCCGCTCCACCAGTGCCCAATCCGTGTCCAGCCGTCTGCTCCGCTCCAGTGCCAGAGTAGTCCGCTCCACCGGTGCCCATTCCGGGTCCAGCCGTCTGCTCCGCTCCTGAGCCAGAGCAGTTCGCTCCACCGGTGCCCAGCCCGGGTCCGGCCGTCTGCTCCGCTCCAGTGCCTGAGCAGTCCCCTCCACCGGTGCCCATTCCGGGTCCGGCCGTCTGCTCCGCTCCAGTGCCAGAGCAGTCCGCTCCACCTGTGCCCATTCCGGGCCTGGTTGTTTTCCCCGCTCAATGGCCGGAGCCGGTTGCCCCACCGGTACCCAGTCCGGGCCCGGTCATAAGGAGGGAGCACGGGAGAAAACTGTCCACTTCGCCGGAGCCAGAGCCGCCCCCAACGGACTAGTCTCCCCTCCCTATACCCCCCCCCCCCCCCCCCCATGTATTTGTGTGTTTTCTTTGGCGTCCGGGAGTCCGCGCCTTGGGTGGGGGGGGGTGGGGTACTGTCAGGCTCTGGCCATAGAGAAGCCTATTTGCTTCTCTATGTAACCATGGTCAGAGTCTGACAGGTCTTTTCTTTCTCTTTCTGGTGGTGGTTTGAGTGGGATCCCTAATTAGAGGCAGCTGTAGCGCATCGTCTCTAATTAGGGATCCTACATAGGTTAGTAGATTTTCACACTGGGTTGTGGGTCGTTGTCGTTATATGTCGCAGTCACGGTGAAATTCGTCATTGGGTCTATAATTATTACATAGTATAATAAATCATGTCAAACTACTATCCCTGCGCTGCGTCTTGGTCTCTCCACACACACATTCGTGACAGTGTTCATAAAAATAAAATAAAAAGTATGGTCAAAGGTTGGGTGGTTTTGTGATTACAGGAGTAGATATAACATAGTGAGCACTGTGTTATTTACCTCTGTTCAGGCTACACCTCTAAACTCAAAGTTGTACCCGTTGTACATAATATGTCATTTTCCAGGTGCTATTCACCTATCAGGGCTATGTGGAAATCACGACAGGAGCTTCAAGAAAAGTGTGACCTAATACTTTCATTCCGTTTTGCCTTTTCATTATAGTGTTACGAGTATTTAACGACCGTGAAGGGAAAACCATCTCAGTATCCCTCCAACCCTTTCAGTTAGCAATGTATTATTTAGAGGTTCAGTACCAATCCTCTCCACTCAGACACCTTTCATTACTTATTCGATTAGAGCCTCATTTGTTCATTGACTCGACAGAGTTTAATAGAAAGATTCCAAGGACAGTAGGCTCAGCGAATCAGGGCAGGAATCCAGAGACAGGGGTTATGTCACAGGTTCTTTCCTCTCATCATCCCTCAACCTCTTTTTCTTTCCTTTGCTTTTTTTCACCAGAGGAGTTGGCTTGGTCTTAAACAACATCAGTGCTTATTTGTCTCACAACTTCAAACATCTCATCCCCCCCAGTGAATGCAGGGAGAGGGCAATTAAACCCATAAACAAAAGTAAAACCAGAAAACCAGAGGGGAAGCATGGGGGGAATCTAGGCGGTCCATTCTGTTATTACACCGGGTTCAGACCAAGGTTGAGTGTTAAACACCACAATGTCTCCTCTGTGCTGTCTCTGACACTGGGAAGCTAACAATGTAGAACTGGTGGGATGGGGGTATACTGTATTCACAAGCACACACACATACATACACACACACACACACACACACACACACACACTGCTTGTTTGTGTTTGTTGTGAGTTTTCAGAGATGAACAGTTTCTAACAATTAAGGATCAACTTCCAAAGTCCTCCAGAGAGTGTCTGAAATTCAAAAGTCTATTCATCAACTCATGGATCTTGGTTGGACTGCCTACGAGGTAGCAACATCATGCTTTCCTGTCCAACACACATGCAGAAAACATGTTCCAGTACTGTAGGCCTACATGCGCCAAGTCTTTCTTAATGATTCATTAATTTATTCCAATGAAGGCATGTTTCTTCACTGTTGTGCTCTGACCTATTTATGCTCACTGTGGGTAATAAACAATGTCAGTCTTATATAATTTACTGAGTCTCCAATGGACAATTGTCACCAGTTGTAGCACACCGTGGAGTCTGGTTACTAATGCATAATTTATTGTTCAATTAAACGGGATCAAGCGCACATCATAGCTCTAATAGCCCAAATGAAAGCATGTTCCGAATGCCTTTGATATTTGGGTTTCACACTGTCAAGAGGGAAAATAATTTGGACTTGCTGATAAAGCATATTCAGATATAATGAGTGACCATAAACACTCACACAATCATACTGGTCCCTCCTCCATAATAAACAGATATCTAACAGAAGGGGACATTTTTTCAGGCTTTTGTCTTCTACAGTAAACTCAGAAGACAGTTTGGCCTTCATGTTCTATAAGATGTTCCAGATTCAAAGTGATCAGATATTAATTGATGTGAAATTTGAAACACAAGTGTGTGTTTCTGTCTGACTGCAAGTCTCATTTATGCAACCTCAGTATGCATCCACACTTCTGGGCTGCTGTTTAGATCCCATTATGCCTGGCGAAAGCCAAACACTGCATTCCTCAGTAAGAACCTTAAACCAAAGGCCAAGCATGGTGGTGGTAGTGTGATGGCTTGGGATGCTTTCCTGCCTCAGGACCTGGATGACTTACCTTAATAGAAGGAACCATGAATTCTGCTCTGTATCAGATAATTATACTGGAGAATGTCAGGCCATCCGTCTGAGAGGGGAAGCTAAAGTGCAGCTGGGTCATGCAGCAAGACAATAATTCAAAACACACAATCAAGTCTACATTAAAATGTCTAAAAAGCAACACATTTGACATTTTGGAATGGCCTAGTCAAAGTCCAGACCTATTCCCAAATTAACTTGAAACCAGCAGTTCATGCTTGAAAACCCACAAATGTTGCAGAGTTAAAGCAGTTCTGCATGCAAGAGTGGGCCACAATTCTTCCACAGCGATGTGAGAGCCTGATCAACAACTACAGGAAGCATTTGGTTGCAGTCATTGCAGCTAAAGGTGGCACAAGCAGTTATTGAGGGCAAAGGGGCGATTACTTTTTCACACAGGGAAATTGGGTGTTGCATAACTTTGTTGATTAAATAAATAAAATAAGTATTTTTTTGTTATTTATAAAATAATGTTCCCTTTATCTAATATTAGCTTTTGCTTGAAGAACTGTTACATTCAGTATAAAAAATATGCAAAAATAGAGAAAATCTGAAAGGAGGCAAATACGTTTTCACTGCACTGTACTAGCTTGTTACCTAAGGAGGAGCGGCTATGGAGGAACTTTGAACATCCATTGGCTCAACACCCTGGACTAGAGCTAGCTAACAAGCTGATGTGCAGCGGCACCAGAATTCAATACACGTCTTACCTAAATCCAATGTGAAACGTGATAACTAACAGTATCCTTAACTAACCTAGAAAAAGCTGGCAAGCAGAAAATGGAAGGAGAAGTTTCTGAGTGACAGAATGAGTGTTTTGCATAGGTGCTTTAATGGCATTTTTTGCCATAAAAAATGCTTGGACGTTATCAACGGTTCTCAGGATTTGTAAATAACGGTTCTGTTCTGGAACACTAGAGATCACGTTTGTTCCCGGTTCTATTTCTGTTCCTCAAAATGTTTTGTTCCTTTCCAGTTTTCAGTTCTGTTCCCTGAACCGGCTCCAACCCCTTTTGCTGAGGTAAGGTGACAATGGATGAATTGATTGAGAGAGAAAGAGTGTTCTGTCTGTGCTCCAATCGATGGCAGGAGGAGGCTTTGCAGAAGACAATTTCCGTCCATTATAACAGCTTTAAAAATGTCCCTAAAAGCCAGAGAATGTGGGTGTATAACATCGATTGACTCTGCAAGTCTAGAAGTGCATCTAATTATGTTTATATATTATAGTGTGTTGCTCTTTGGCTTCACAAAATGAACCCTCGAAATGTTCTCCAGAAAATGTTTTGTGGTGTTGTGGATAGGGACATCATATAACCTGGAACTTTATGTCACAGATAAGCGGAGGTAATAGTCTAATAAAAAGCATGACCTGACGCACACCCAGAGAAAATTATTTTGTGTGGAGGTGCTGCCTAATGGCGAATAAACTGTAAGCTATAAAAATTAATAAAGAGAGTCGCACACTCTATACAGTATATATAAACTCCCACAGTGATGCCGAAACGCTGGTGTTTTACCGAATAAATTACTGGGAGTTTATATACAGTATATAGAGTGTGTGACTCTCTTTATTTATTTGTATATCTTACAAATGAGCAGAGGGTCATTGGTAGACTTGCATGGAATGCGGGAACACAGAATTTCGACAAAGATCTGCAGCATTTCAAATAGAAATTGGATTCTAAAGCTAAGAACAAGCTGCCAGCTGATAGCAAAGTTAAATACAATTGACTTGACCTTGAATGTAAGTTTTTCCTCTGTTTTCATTGATGTATTTTAATCACCGAAAAGTGTAGCCAGAGGTGTAGCCCAGTTTACCCACCATAGCCCATCCTGTGTGAGTGAGTGGTGCATGGTGCAGACAGCTCCATGAATGAATGAGAGCTGTCTGAGGAGAGAAGTATCTAACAAAAAATGCACAGATTTACAGCAGAAGAGCTGAGGAGTAAACACCAGAATAAAATCCAGGGAAAAGGCTAGGGAGTTTCCAGCTGAACTAAACGAGGATGGAGGAGCACTTTTCTGTAAAGTCTGTCATCATTCAGTAGACTGCATACCTCGTCAAACTGTGGTGGAGCACATGAGGTCACTACGACACAAAAATAGAAAACCAGTTAGCCAAAGTGACGTGGTAGTGCTACCACAACAAATGACAAGTTAGAAGTGACAGACATATTTCTTGTGACTTTTTTGTGACCTTTTTTAGTTAACTATCATTGTTTTAAAATGTCTTTGTGTGTGAGACATACTGTCAGGTTTATGGGCTGTGTGTGTGTGTCTGTGTGTTCCAGGCCTCTGTGTCAGGTCAGGTTTATGGGCTATGTGTGTGTGTGTGTGTGTGTGTGTGTGTGTGTGTGTGTGTGTGTGTGTGTGTGTGTGTGTGTGTGTGTGTGTGTGTGTGTGTGTGTGTGTGTGTGTGTGTGTGTGTGTGTGTGTGTGTGTGTGTGTGTGTGTGTGTGTGTGTGTGTGTGTGTGTGTGTGTGTGTGTGTGTGTGTGTGTGTGTGTGTGTGTGTGTGTGTGTGTGTGTGTGTGTGTGTGTCGCTTCAGGAGAGAGTGTGCTTAGCTTCAAAGCTTGAGATCCACTAAAGGCCTGCTATTGAACTCAACCTGAGAAATCTTAATTTACCAAATATAACCTTTGTTCTTATTTTCAAATAGTTTTCAGTCCAAACAAGAACACAGACCCTGGCCTCCAGTCTGACAAAGACTCCCTCCACAGCTGAGAGGAAGATGTTAATCTTGGACTTCACAAGAACATTAATCAAAGCAGATATACCTCTTGAGAAGGGGCCAGAGTTGTCCACATTTCTGAAGAACACATCAAGCAGGGAGGGTCTATCCCAGTGCTATCCCATCTGCGTACAGAGTACCTGCCAGAGCTCTATACACAATATGAGCAGGACATCAAATATGCTGTAGAGGGAAAGGACATTTATGTCATCCTTGATGAGATGACCGATGCCCTTGGAATATGTGCACTCGCTATCCTACCCAGTGGGTGAGCGACCTGTTGTAGCAGACCTGGCTTTCTCGGATAAAGTTAACTTTACCACTGTGTCCCAAGCTGTCATTTCCTGCCTCACCAACAATGGGGTTGACTTTAACAATGTGTGGGCTTTTGTAAGCGATTCAGCTAGCTACATGAAAAAGGCTTTCACCAGCATCATGAAGGGCCTCTTTCCCAACTACGGACACATCACCTGCTTTGCCCATCTCCTGAGCCTGGTGCTGGAGGTTTTTCCAGAAGTGTTTGAGAACGAGAACAGGCTGTTCTGGTGTAGAAGGTGTTCTGTCAGGCGTTGTCTGGACCTGTGATCATTCATGCTGGAAATAGGCCATTCTCCTGTGATGCCTGTGTCTGCTGTGCAGACCAGGTGGGGCTCCTGGATACGTGCTGTGGAGTTCCTGGCAGAGTACATGGATGTAGAGTAAATGGATGTGACTCACCGACTTCACTACGACCTTACCAGAAACGACAAAGTGTGTCCTGGACCTTTGTGAGCTGCTGAGAGAACACAAGCCCCAGCTGAAGGCCCAGGCAGTGTTCATTGTGGAGCATAGTGTGGAGATAGTGGCTAACCTGACAAAGCTGGAGGAGACCTCTGTGCCAACAGTCCACAACATCGCCAGCAAGCTGGAGGACCTGCAAATGCAATTAGAGTATGGCAGAATAGCTGTGGCTGAGGACTGGCTCCCTCATACAACTGAGCTGCTGGGGCAGCCTCCAGAGGAAGGCAGGCTCTCCTGCACTGAGTTGTTCCAGTCTGCCATGGCAGCATGCTCAATCAAGCTGCAAACTGTGCTAGAGAAGCACCCTTGCCTTCACCTGTTCAAGTCACTAACTGCTCTAGATCCAGCCCAGGTGGTATGCATAAGAAAGGACATTAAGGACTATGTACATGCCATCCCTGCTCCGAGCCAGGTGTCTGCAGAGGAGTGACACAGACACATGGTCATCGACAAGGCAGATGCCATGGAAGTGAGTGCAGCGGACTGGTGGGCAGCTAGGCAGGACAGGATGCCAGCCTTAGCTCACATTGTGGCGATACATCTGTACCTCCCCACTACCTCAGTGGATGTAGAGAGACTTTCCTCACATTATCAGATGCTACTTAGTCAGCGTAGAAGGAGCCTCACAGAAAAAAATTAAAATGTTGTTGATTGCAAAGTATAAAAGCATTGAGCAGTAAAACGTCAATAACACACCCACACACACCCTCCAACTCTACCACTCTTTCTGTGTTTTGGTTTGAAGCAATTTGACAATAGTTAATAAACAGTTATATGGGGAATGGAAAGAATACACAGTGTTGTTAATCTAATCTATTTGGTGTATATGTATTTATATAAATCAATGTATTATTTGTATTTATATGCCTTTGTATCTTGTTGATGAAGCTCTATTTATTTATCTCATATTTCTTCAGAAGGAAACATTTCCAATAGAAGGATCATGTAAAGGGTGAGTCTGTGTAGAGGTTATTTCTGACTGAGCTTTAGTAGAAGAATAACCATAGGTTCATTGTCATCTGATACACATAATTAAGCATGTATTTATATAAAACCATGTTCCCAATGTTATTAAATAATGTTACTACACTAGAGGCAAACAAAACTTTCCGCAGAAAACCTTTTGGGTTTGGTCATTGGTTCAATCCCTGCTCCTGCCTTCTAATATACAAGAGGGATGAGCTTGGCTGTGAAAGAGTTTGAGTCTGTGGGTACATTAGTCAAATAAGCATCCATCCCATTTTTACTCTCCAAATGTGTCTGTTGCATTTGGTTAACACTCAGTTCAACCCTGTGAACAGGAAAGATCTTCTCTGGTGATTCTCCCATAAGTAGCAATTTCAAGGCTTTTGTATTTCGTCAAGAGGCTGAATTAATTAAAAAGCATTTAAGTGTGAACAATTTTAATAGCTGATAGTCTAAGATGGGCCTGGAATATAATATTTCGCAGAGAACCAAGTTTGAGGCAAAACCATTATCGGGAGAAAAATGTTTCCCAACCTTTGCATCGTTGTTACAGTTTGGTATCTTTGGCCAAACGCACACTGTTCTGGTAGAATAGCTGGTTCCTTTGACTGATCACTTCTATTACTATGCCAATTACAGGACCATTCAAATGAATGGTATAGGAATGGGGTAATATCGTTCATCAATTACAGCCTACTGCTACTCTGTAGGTAACACTGAACGTAACCATTCATCATCGCCTCAGAGAGTGACGTGCCTTTCTGTCCCATTGGGTTTACTGTGGTGTCAAAACTGTGAAGTCCAACTAGTAATAGTTGTTAACAATGATAATTGTACTGCATTGACAATGGAAGGGATGATTCACGCTGTGCTTTTGTGCTGTAGGGTTACAGGTTATGGATGAGTGAATATATGGGGTGTATGGATAAAGAGGTGTAAGAATTAGGATCCTATAACATCAGTGAATAGCACCATATCTGTTAATCTTTCTAGCTGTCTGTCTATCTCTCTGTTCATCTTTTTGTCAGTCTGTCCGTGTATCCGTCTACCGCTCTATCTATCAAACTTGTTTGGTATTCCCTGTTACACACTGTGGGTGTTGACAGTACCTCTCTCTCTCTCTCTCTCTCTCTCTCTCTCTCTCTCTCTCTCTCTCTCTCTCTCTCTCTCTCTCTCTCTCTCTCTCTTCTCTTATATCAGACAGTCTGATGTTCTTTGGGGGATTTCTGGGTTCCTAATGAGATCCTGGGTCCAAATGAGGTGATGACTCACCCAAACAAACCTAAACCTCACATCCATGTTGTGACTCAGACCTGACTGCTCTGTCTCAGCTGCTCCCTTCTGTTCCAGGCCAGCGCCAGCGTCAGTGGTGTGTGTGTGTGTGTGTATGTGTGTGTGTGTGTGTGACTAACTGACTAACATCAGAGATATGAATCTTGGATGCATCCAGCCACACATATCTCCTCTGAGACTACCTCTGTACTAACACACAGCACAACTCATCCGAAGGCTCTGACTCTGTATAATAAAAGTAATCAAACATGGACCTCAAAAGGCCCCCCGGGCAGAATAAGGTTTAGTTCAGCATCTAGAGGTTCCTCAAACACACCCTTCACTGGGATGGTCCACAGACATTTGCCTGTTTATTTGTTAAGGACATAAGAAGAAGTAGTCTGTTGCCGCTCTTTGTTCCAGTCCAAACAATGTGCCTGAATGTAAAACAAGCTGGTTCGAGAAAAAGAGGAAGATAGTCACTGGAAGATAGTGGAAGTTCAACACAAGGTGGTTTTGTTAGGGACATGAGAAAATACACTGATTGTTAAGATACAGAGCATTACACCAATGTAATCAACATGCAATGTGTCATCCACAGCATCTAGTATCAAGCATCATTTATTCATACATGTCAGCGATTTTCAAGTCCCAGTAGACATGTAACATAATCTCTCTCTCTCTCTCTCTCTCTCTCTCTCTCTCTCTCTCTCTCTCTCTCTCTCTCTCTCTCTCTCTCTCTCTCTCTCTCTCTCTCTCTCTCTCTCTCTCTCTCGTCTCAAACAAAAACAATTTGAATTTTAGAGGCTTGTAGGGATTACAAAAATCAATGTGCTGTATCTTGACTGAATAGAAGAGGAATTGAAAATGTTCCGTCGTATATATTGGAAGCCTACTTAAACCGTGGTGTATGGGCATTGCAACAAAGGACAACGCAAAATGTACAGTGCTGCTTGTCAAAGGGTCATGTTAAGACATGGTAAAGATGGAGGAGAATGGGAACACCAAGTCAATACCCCTTAGGAGATGACTGAATGGCTGCATGCAGAGAGAGAATCAATGCACAGAAAAGCACATATAGTAAGGTACTGTATACTATAGCTGTGTCTTAAATACTCTCAAAAGGAGGATAGATTGACAATTGATTGTTTCTCTTAGGCCTCTGCTGACTCTCAAAGCAGCTCACTTCGGCTCAGAGAGAGAGATAGAGTGTGTTTGTGTGTGTGTGTGCGCGTGTGTGTGTGTCGTGTACTGTATACAGTATCCTGGGACAGATTACTTGTGCTCCTACTCGAGTGCCTCTGGCCCCTTTGTTTATTTGTTTGTTTGTTTGTTTGTTTATTTTATTTATTAAGCACTTTTACACAACTTGTCATTGAACAAAGTGCTGTACAAACACATAAACAATCATGACAACATACATCATTAACACCACATAAAATATCAATGAAATAAAATAAACCCCTCAGTTTGATAAACCTACAAATGCAACTACTAAACCCCATCAAATGCTAGAGCTAGGAGGTATTCTTTAAGCTTATGTTTAAAAACAGTAAATGTACGTTCCAATCTGATAAAAGGTGGTAGATCATTCCAGAGTTTAGGAGCTATCGCTACAAATGCTCGATCTCCACTTTTCCGCTTTGTTCTTGGAGTCGTTAAAACCAGCTGGTCAGCTGACCTCAAGGACCGTTTTGGTTCGTATTTCTTAATAAGATTTACAAGGTACAATGGAGCCATACCATGCAGTGATTTGTGAACAAAAATTAAAATTTTGAGATTTATTCTGTAGTCAATTGGTAGCCAATTTAAAGAGCTCAATACTGGGGTAATGTGGTCTCGCTTACGAGTACCCGTCAAAAGTCTTGCAGCGGCATTTTGAACTAATTGTAAGCGCTTTATCAGTGTTTTATTTATGCCGACATATAACGCATTGCAGTAATCTAGTCTTGTAAATATAAATGCATGAATGAGCTTTTCGAGATCACTAGTAGACAGAAATGGTTTCACTTTCGCTATTAATTTCAGATAATAGAAACAAGACTTAACAACAGAATAAATCTGTCTCTCAAACTTAAGATCACTGTCGAAAAGAACACCTAGATTTCGGACTAATGGCTTACAAAAGGGGGCCAAATCGCCCAGATCATCAAGATTATTTGGAGCTCCAAACCACACAACTTCAGTTTTCTCTTCATTTAGTTTAAAAAAATTTAAAGATAACCATGACTTAATGTCATGTGTACAATTTCGCAACAACTCTATTTGGTTCCTGCTGTTTTTTTTCAGAGGGAGATAAATTTGCATATCATCTGCATAAAAGTGAAAGGGTATTCCATGCTTGCTAAATATTGACCCAAGGGGTAGCAAATACAAGGAGAACAAGATTGGGCCAAGAATGGACCCCTGTGGAACCCCACTAAGCAGAGAGGCAGGTTGTGAACTATCTCGACCAATATTTACCGAAAAGGTTCTGTTTAAAAGAAAAGATTTAAACCATGCAAGTGCTGTACCTTGAATTCCTACTACATTTTCTAGACGTGAAAGTAAAATGTTGTGGTCAATGGTATCGAACGCAGCGCTAAGGTCTAATAAAACAAGAACTGCTGAAGATCCTGCGTCAACTGCAGTCAGTAGGTCGTTTAAAACCATGATCAAGGCAGACTCAGTACTGTGAAAAGCCCTAAAACCTGACTGAAAGACTTCAAAGATATCGTTCCGAATCAAAAAACTATTTATTTGATTCAAAACGACCTTCTCCAGAACCTTGGACAGAAAAGGTAACTTCGAGATTGGCCGGTAGTTTGATACAACAGCAGGGTCCAAATGAGTTTTTTTCAAAAGGGGCTGGACAAGAGCATATTTAAAATGTTTAGGAACAACTCCAGTTAAGAGACTATTATTTATAATGACTAAAATACTATGGCCAAGAACATCAAATGCTTCCTTTATCAATTTAGCTGGAATAATGTCTAATGAACAGTCAGTTATTTTTGACTGTTTGATTACCTCAGCTAGTGACTGCAAGGAAATCATTTCAAAATGGTCAAATATAACAAATGGTGGCCGAACAACAGAAGGATCAAACAAACTAGGTTTGATTGTGGTTTTAATGTCAGAGATCTTTCGGACAAAATAATCCAAAAAAGTCTCACAAGTAATGGGTGACAGGTGTAGAACATCTAATTTTGGATTAAAAACAGAATTTACTATATTAAATAAAACTTGCGGCTTACTACTATTATTTGTAATTACTTCTGCAAAGTAATTTCTCTTAGCCATCTGTACAGTTTTTTGATAGTTATCTTGAGACTCCCGTAGCATTTGAAAAGATACCTGTAACTTATCTTTTTTCCATTTTCGTTCAAATTTTCTACAGGTTATCCTCAACCCACGAGTCACATCATTCAGCCAGGGCTCTGATCTAAACTTACACTTTTTGACATGAAGTGGGGCTACTGAGTCCAAGAGGGGTAAACAAACAGAATATAGCACCTCAAGTGAGGTTAAGAGAAAAACTATCCATAAAATAAAAAGGGTTAATTTCCAGAAATTGATCTTTAAATTGCTCTATTGTTCCAGCATTTAAAGCCAGTCGTAATTGGCTTTGAGCTCTAGGTTTTTCAACTTTACGTGGTATCGACATCTTAAAAATGATTGACTTATGGTCAGAGAAAGCTTGATCTGATATTTCAACATCAGAAATAGATAAACCATAAGTCAAAACTAAGTCTAAAATATGACCTTGAACATGAGTGGGTTTATGCACGTGTTGTATAAGATTGAAAGAATCAATTATATTCAAAAAATCCTTTACCAGTGGCTTTGTAGAACAGCACACATGTATGTTAAAATCACCCACTAGTAGCAATTTATCATATTTCAGTACAATTTCACTTAAAAATTCAGTAAACTCACAAATAAAATCCTTGTTGTATGCAGGTGGTCGATATATTACAGCACATACAACTTGATTAGTCAGAAACAATTGCAGTTCAAAGCTTGGAAAAAATCCCGGAGATAATAGCTGGCACGAGAAGCTATTTTTAAAAATAGATGCCAGGCCTCCACCACGACTTGTGATGCGTGGAGTATTAAGAAAGCCACAGTCCTGAGGTAGCAGATCCGTGAATGGACTTAAATCGTCAGGAATTAACCACGTCTCAGACAATAATAAAAAGTCTAAGTTGCGTTCAGTAAAAAAGTTGTTAAAAATAAATGTCTTATTTGATAACGAACGCACATTCATCACTGCCAATGTTAATTCAGTAGATACCTCCTCTAGGGTTGATTCGCAGCGAACTTGTCGGAGATTCTGCAGGTTCGCCTTCCGTCTGCAAAGCCAAGGGATCCGATAGCATGATGATATGGCTCCGTCGCATGGATGCACCGGTAAAATCCATTTATATGAAAAGCGCACAGAGGTCGGCACAGGTGGAACGGGAGCGAGCGCCCAGGCGGCGAATAAGCAAAGCCAAATCCCTTCTGCGCACAAACGCTTGCCCCGTCCATTGATAATTTAATATCCAAAAGCATTTGCCGGTCATAGGTGATCAAAGCAGAGGAGTTTATCACATTAAAAGATATAAGATATAATCACGAATTTGCCTTCGATTGTTTGGTTCTCTAACTTGACATAGAGGTCTTTCAGCAATATAAACAATTGGAAAATGTGGCCAAAAGAATCAAATATAGATACGCACACACGGACACCACACTATTGTATGTTCTGACTCCCCATCATGGTGTCCATTTCACCTCTAGCTTACCACAGTGAGTACCCTCTACCTTTAAAGTCCTCCTTTGATATGAGGCATTAAATAAGCTTTCACCTAGTAATTTTATTCCTTCTTTCCTTTCTCTTCTTACCTCTACTCCCTAACATCAAAGTAACCCAAAACTAGCTAATATAAAAAGTGAAAAAATACACTCCAAAATTCCCTGAAAGCCACTATACACTGTGTTTTGCTTCTAATCTCCTCCAAAGCATTGTGGGTAATATGCGTAATCTAGTTTGCCTTGCTGGGGGCTGATAGGCTGAAGGAGACAGTGCTGGCAGTCATGCTGTGTTCCAAGGCTATGGTTTGGGGTTCTGTCGTTCTGGGGCTTTATATGCATGGACTGACTAGTTAGAGCCCTGTTACTGTAACAAGGTGGTCTTGAGACTGCAGTACAGTAGGCTACGTTTCAGGCTAAGACAGCGCACTAGTGGACTACAGTAGGCTATTTTCGAGGCTACGACAGGCAGTGTAGCAAGGGTAAGCTATAAGCCTGGCTCAGTCGCCATGCTTCAAGGTATTATGTAAGGCTGTTTAGATACAGTGGGTTTAGCAGGTGCACTGTATGCACATTCTGATGGAGTCTCAGTCTGAAAATTCAATTTCCACTCACAGATCGCAAGTTAGTGAAGTCAGCTCATAGTGAACACTAAGGCCTATCCTCAGAGGAACCTGCCAAGGCCCGTAGGCAGTACACATAAAGCTTGGCACACTGACACCTGTGTCAGAGTAATCTGCACCCTCCCCTCCATCTCTCCTCCTTCTCTTCTCTTCCCTCCACCCTCTCCTCACTCCCTCCCTAATCAGCAATATATTACAGCTGTGGCTAGACAGGACTCTCCAGGAACAGACTGCCACAGCCCTGAAGTATGACACACATTCTCTCAGCACAACATTGTTTATATCTTCATTTCCCTACTCTCTCTATTGTCTGAGACTTATATCAACGTACAGCGCTGTCTTGTTTATATGAAATGAAATAAATAACTAACTGATTTAATAAATATAGTTTATTGGTGTACTCTTGAAGGAAAGTGGAAGTTGAATTAATACTGTCCCTTTGTTATCAAAGATGTACAAGTTAAAAGCAAAGAATAAACAAATAAACCACTTTCAATATCCCTCCAAACGGGGCTGAATAAATTTGGTAAACACAACGTTTGCATGACGGGAATACTAAAACAACGCCATGGTAATTTATCAACAGAAAGTGTACACAGCTGCACCATACACTGAAGAGAAAAGAAAGGCATTCAAATTGTACCTAAACCCTAGAGAACCTACAGTTACATTACCATTAGGATGCCATGGCCCTATGAGGTACCGTGTCTACATAGAAGGGGGGAAATACACATGGAACTGATCCCACCAATCCACAAAAGTGGAGACAAATTTGACCCATATAACTACTGTGGGATATGCGTCAACAGCAACCTTGGGAAAATCCTCTGCATTATCATTAACAGCAATGTACTGAGCAAATGTCAAATAGTCTTTTTAACAAATTACAGTACGACAGACCACGTATTCACCCTGCACACCCTAATTGACAAACAGACAGACCAAAACAAGGGCAAGGTAGGTAGGTAGGTAGGTAGGTAGGTAGGTAGGTAGGTAGGTAGGTAGGTAGGTAGGTAGGTAGGTAGGTAGGTAGGTAGGTAGGTAGGTAGGTAGGTAGGTAGGTAGGTAGGTAGGTAGGTAGGTAGGTAGGTAGGTAGGTAGGTAGGTAGGTAGGTAGGTAGGTAGGTAGGTAGGTAGGTAGGTAGGTAGGTAGGTAGGTAGGTAGGTAGGTAGGTAGGTAGGTAGATACATAGATAGATAGATAGATAGATAGATAGATAGATAGATAGATAGATAGATAGATAGATAGATAGATAGATAGATAGATAGATAGATAGATAGATAGATAGATAGATAGATAGATAGATAGATAGATAGATAGATAGATAGATAGATAGATAGATAGATAGATAGATAGATAGATAGATAGATAGATACTTTTTGATCACAGAGGGGAAATTTCTTCGTCAAGCAGCTACGAAAATCACAGGGCAGGTGCAAAATGCCAGAATGAAATACTCAAAAGACAGATACACGATACATGATACATAGTGCGGCAGTATGAAAAAGTATGCAAATACAAGAAGTCTGGAGTGCAAAAAGCTATAAAAAGGCATTGCATAGTATGGGTGAATGGCTGAAAATGTACACTATACATTGTTACAGAGTGTTAGGTGAAAAAATTATAAAAATATTGCAAGTTGATATAGATAAATAAGACATATTTGCATGGTTAACTATACTATACAGGTCGATGGCAGAGAAAGATACTTAAATAGCTAAATGTGCGTATGTGCATCCCCAGTCCAGGTCGTTCAGTGCCAGCCTTCCACGCACCAGGCCTCCAGTGCGTCTCTCCAGTCCGGTACGTCCTGTGCCGGCTCCCCGCACTCGCCCTGAAGTGCGTGTCACCAGTCCGGATCCGTTCACCACGGCGGTGCCCAGTCCGGGCCCGGTCGTCAGAACAGATCCAGGGAGGAAGCTGTCCACTTAGCCGGGGCCAGAATCGCCACCGACGATTTTTTCCCTACCTAACCCTCCCCCCATGTAAATGTGTTTAGTGTCTTGCGGTCGGGAGTCCGTGCCGTTGGGGGGGGGGGGGGGGGTACTGTCAGGCTCTGGCCAAAGCCTTTGGCTCCCCTATTTAGCCATGGTCAGAGTCTGACAGATCTAGGATGTCTAGTTCTGTGTGGTGTTGTGTGTTGGGTCCCTAATTAGAGGCAGCTGCTAAGCGTGGTCTCTAATTAGGGATCCTACTTATATTAGTTATGTTCTACACCTGGTTGTGGTTCATTGTCCTTCATGTCAGTCGATGTAAGTAGTGTTTGTAAGTACAGTGGGAAGAACAAGTATTTGATACACTGCCGATTTTGCAGGTTTTCCTACTTACAAAGCATGTAGAGGTCTGTAATTTTTATCATAGGTACACTTCAACTGTGAGAGACGGAATCTAAAACAAAAATCCAGAAAATCACATTTTATGATTTTTAAATAATTAATTTGCATTTTATTGCATGACATAAGTATTTGATCACCTACCAACCAGTAAGAATTCCGGCTCTCACAGACCTGTTAGTTTTTCTTTAAGAAGCCCTCCTGTTCTCCACTCATTACCTGTATTAACTGCACCTGTTTGAACTCGTTACCTGTATAAAAGACACCTGTCCACACACTCAATCAAACAGACTCCAACCTCTCCACAATGGCCAAGACCAGAGAGCTGTGTAAGGACATCAGGGATAAAATTGTAGACCTGCACAAGGCTGGGATGGGCTACAGGACAATAGGCAAGCAGCTTGGTGAGAAGGCAACAACTGTTGGCGCAATTATTAGAAAATGGAAGAAGTTCAAGATGACGGTCAATCTCCCTCGGTCTGGGGCACCATGCAAGATCTCATAAGGAAGGTGAGGGATCAGCCCAGAACTACAAGGCAGGATATGGTCAATGACCTGAAGAGAGCTGGGACCACAGTCTCCAAGAAAACCATTAGTAACACACTACGCCGTCATGGATTAAAATCCTGCAGCGCACGCAAGGTCCCCCTGCTCAAGCCAGCGCATGTCCAGGCCCGTCTGAAGTTTGCCAATGACCATCTGGATGATCCAGAGGAGGAATGGGAGAAGGTCATGTGGTCTGATGAGACAAAATAGAGCTTTTTGGTCTAAACTCCATTCGCCGTGTTTGGAGGAAGAAGAAGGATGAGTCCAACCCCAAGAACACCATCCCAACCGTGAAGCATGGAGGTGGAAACATCATTCTTTGGGGATGCTTTTCTGCAAAGGGGACAGGACGACTGCACCGTATTGAGGGGAGGATGGATTGGGACATGTATCGCGAGATCTTGGCCAACAACCTCCTTCCCTCAGTAAGAGCATTGAAGATGGGTCGTGGCTGGGTCTTCCAGAATGACAACGACCCGAAACACACAGCCAGGGCAACTAAGGAGTGGCTCTGTAAGAAGCATCTCAAGGTCCTGGAGTGGCCTAGCCAGTCTCCGGACCTGAACCCAATAGAAAATCTTTGGAGGGAGCTAAAAGTCTGTAAGAAGGTCTGTATGGAGGAGTGGGCCAAAATCCCTGCTGCAGTGTGTGCAAACCTGGTCAAGAACTACAGGAAACGTATGATCTCTGTAATTGCAAACAAAGGTTTCTGTACCAAATATTAAATTCTGCTTTTCTGATATATCAAATACTTATGTCATGCAATAAAATGCAAATTAATTACTTAAAAATCATACAATGTGATTTTCTGGATTTTGGTTTTAGATTCCGTCACTCACAGTTGAAGAGTACCTATGATAAAAATTACAGACTTCTACATGCTTTGTAAGTGGGAAAACCTGCAAAATTGGCAGTGTATCAAATACTTGTTCTCCCCACTGTATATTCATGTAGAGTTGTTATATCATATCACGTGCAATATTGTATGTAATTCTTGGACTGAACTTACGTAGTCATTCACTCAAGACTGCATATTAGTATCCTGTTAGTTTTATATTTTTTCATTGCTTTAAGTATATCCAATGTGCAATATGTGCATTTACAGCGGGTGAAATAAGTATTGAACACGTCACCCTTTTTCTCAGTAAATATATTTCCAAAGGTGCTATTGACATGAAATTTACACCAGATGTTGGTAACAACCCAAGTAATCCATACATGCAAAGAAACCAAAACAAATTAGTTCAAAAATTAAGTTACGTGTAATAATGTGAAATGACACAGGGAAAAAGTATTGAACACATGAAGAAAGGGAGGTTCAAAAAGGCATGGAAAGCCAAGACAACAGCTGAAAACTATCAGTAATTAAAAAGCAATCCAGCCCCCTGTCAGTGCAAATGAATATCAGCCGGTTCAGTCCCAACTGATGTCCTACAAAAAGGTCTCATTGCCAAGGTGTCACACAAGACACATCTCATGAGGGGTAAAAGCAAAGAGCTGTCTCAAGACATTCGCAACCTAATTGTTGCAAAACATAATGATGGCATTGGTTATAGGCGCATTTCTAAGCTTCTGAATGTTCCAGTGAGCACTGTTGGGGCCATAATACGGAAGTGGAAAGACAATCATTTCACCACAAATTTGCCTCGACCAGGTGCTCCTCGTAAATTTGCCCATTTATCCTTCCTTCAATTATGTGAAGTTTGCCAGTACAGCCCCACACCATGATGTTACCACCTCCAAACTTCACTGTTGGTATGGTGTTTATAGGGTGATGTGCAGTGCCATTTCTCCTCCAAACATGGTGTGTATTATGACATCCAAACAGTTCAATTTTGCTCTCATCTGACCAAACTATATTCTCCCAGTATTTCACTGGCTTTTCCAAATGTTGTGCAGCAAACTTTAAACGAGCTTCAACATGCTTTTTTTCAGCAATGGAGTCTTGCGTGGTGAGCGTGCATACAGGCCATGGCGGTGGAGTGCATTACTTAATGTTTTCTTTGAGACAACAGTACCTGCTAATTGCAGGTCTTTTTGAAGCTCTCCACAAGTGGTCCTGGGCTCTTGGACAACTCTTCTGATTATTCTTTTCACTCCTCTGTCAGAAATCTTGCGAGGAGCACCTGGTCGAGGCAAATTTATGGTGAAATTATTGTCTTTCCACTTCCGTATTATGGCCCCAACAGTGCTCACTGGAACATTCAGAAGCTTAGAAATGCGCCTATAACCAATGCCATCATTATGTTTTGCAACAATTAGGTTGCAAATGTCTTGAGACAGCTCTTTGCTATTACCCATTATGAGATGTTTCTTGTGCCATCAGTTGGGACTGAACCAGCTGATATTAATTTGCACTGACAGGGGGCTGGATTGCTTTTTAATTACTGATAGTTTTCAGCTGTTTTCTTGGCTTTCCATGCCTTTTTGAACCTCCCTTTCTTCATGTGTTCAATACTTTTTCCCTGTGTCATTTCACATTATTACACATAACTTAATTTCTGAACTAATTTGTTTTGGTTTCTTTGTACGTATGGATTACTTGGGTTGTTACCAACATCTGGTGAAACTTTCATGTCAATAGCACCTTTGGAAATATATTTACTGAGAAAAATGGTGACGTGTTTAATACTTATTTCACCCGCTGTATATATATTTACAGTCCTGAATGAATGAGCGCTGAATGAATATGTGATTACAGAACAGAGAGTTACTAATTGTTAAACTAACACCCCAACAGTTCCAGGTCTATGTTGCCGACGGCACGGCACCCCGGTGAGGCATTAAATAGTCCAATAGCCGCAGGCAGGAAGGACCTCTGGCATGCAGAGGGTGGGTGACATTGTCCATGATGGCCAGCAGTTTGGCCAGGATCCTTCTCTCCGCCACCTTCTCTAGTGTCAAGGCTAATCCCCAGAACAGAGCTAGCCTTCCTGATCAGCATATTTACCAGAGAAGCATCACCGGCCTTTAGGTTGGCGCCCCAGCACACCACTACCACTGACTGGTAGAAAGTATGCAGTAGTTTACTGCACACATTGAATGACCTCAGCCTCCTCAGAAAGTAGAGTCGGCTCTGGCCCTTTTTGTACAGGGCCCCGATGTTACCAGCCCATTCCAGCCTGCTGTCCATATGGACCTCCAGGAACTTGTATGAACCAACCATTTCCACATCCTGTCACGGTTTTGTGTAGAGACCAAGACGCAGCGCAGGGATAGTAGTTCGACATATTTATTTATACTGTGTAATAATAAACACCAATGACGAACTACTGCACAAAACAAAAGCACGATATACAAACGTCACGTTTACAAAACAAACACGAATGAATCGACGTAATACATGTGGCACACTTACTGTCACCGTGACTGCGTAAGATACGACAACGACCCACATCCCCGGTGTGGAACATACAAACCTATGTAGGATCCCTAATTAGAGACGATGCATTACAGCTGCCTCTAATTAGGGATCCAACACAAACCACCACCAGAAACAGAAAGAAAAGAACTGTCAGACTCTGACCATGGCTACATAGAGAAGCAAATAGGTTTCTCTATGGCCAGAGCCTGACAGTACCTCCCACGAAGGCGTGGACTCCCGGACGCCAACAAAAAAAAAACAAATACAAGGGGGGGGTTAATAGGGAGGGAAGACTAGTCCGTCGGGGGCGGCTCTGGCTCCGGCGAAGTTTACAGTTTTCTCCCGTGCCCCCTCCTTATGACCGGGCTCGGACTGGGTACCGGTGGAGTAAACGGCTCCGGCCATGGAGCTGGGCAATTAACCGGACCCGGACTGGGCACCGGTGGGGTAAACGGCTCCGGCCATGGAGCGGGACCATTAACCGGGCCCGGACTGGGCACTGGTGGGGCAAACGGCTCCGGCCATGGAGCGGGACCATTAACCGGGCCCGGACTGGGCACCGGTGGGGCAAACGGCTCCGGCCATGGAGCTGTGCAATTTACCGGGCCCGGACTGGGCACCGGTGGGGCAAACGGCTCCGGCCATGGAGCGGGGAAAACAACCGGGTCCGGACTGGGCACCGGTGGGGTAAACGGCTCCGGCCATGGAGTGGGGCAAATAACCGGGCCCGGACTGGGCACCGGTGGGGTAAATGGCTCCGGCCATGGAGCTGTGCAATTTACCGGGCCCGGACTGGGCACCGGTGGGGCAAACGGCTCCGGCCATGGAGCGGGGAAAACAACCGGGCCCGTACTGGGCACCGGTGGGTTAAACGGCTCCGGCCATGGAGTGGAGCAGACCACCGGACCAGGACTGGGCACCGGTGGGGTAAACGGCTCCGGCCATGGAGTGGGGGAAACATCCGGGCCCGTACTGGGCACTGGTGAGTTAAACGGCTCCGGCCATGGAGTGGAGCAGACCACCGGACCAGGACTGGGCACCGGTGGAGCGGACTACTCTGGCACTGGAGCGGAGCGGACGGCTGGACCCGGAATGGGCACAGGTGGAGCGGACTGCTCTGGCTCAGGAGCGGAGCAAACGGCTGGACCCGGACTGGGCACCGGTGGAGCGGACTGCTCAGGCACTGGAGCGGAGCAGACGGCTGGACCCGGATTGGGCACCGGTGGAGCGGACTGCTCAGGCACTGGAGCGGAGCAGACGGCTGGACCCGGATTGGGCACCGGTGGAGCGGACTGCTCAGGCACTGGAGCGGAGCAGACGGCTGGACCCGGACTGGGCACCGGGGGAGTGGTAGGTTCCAACCACAGAGCGGTGTTGACTTCGGGAAGTTTCGGGCTGCGGACCTTCGCTGGAGGTTCCGGGCTGCGGACCTTCGCTATAGGCTTCGAGCTTTCTTCACTTGGTTGGTGGTGAAAGCCAGGCCAGGTGGGGAGGTGGGGGGACGGGTGAAGTTGAGGATCAGTCCAGAGGTGGGGGGAAGGGAGATGTTGCAGATCAGTCCAGAAGGAGCAGCGGGGGCAGAGGTGGGGAGGGGGTCGCTGATTGTCTCAACGGAGGTGTTAAGTGCAAAGCGGGGGGGGGGGGGGGGGGGGTCGGGGTTGCCTCAGCTTGTCCTCCATCTTCCCCTTATACACTCTCTTCCCCTAAGCAATCCGCAACGCTGTGAATTCCCTCTGCAAATAGTAGGGTCTCAGGCTAACGGCTAGCAACTCAATGTCCAGGCTACAAAACTGTTACAAAACTGCTGCAGGAAAGCTAAACAGTAATATGGCTCGGATTACACCATCTGTTGTTAACTAATAAAGCCAGCCCCCCTCCCTTACTCTTACCGGAAGAAGCGCTATCCCTGTCCGCTCTAATGGTCTGGAAACCGCCGATAGTGACGTTCTCTATGGGGATGTTATCATTCAGCCATGTCTCGGTCAAGCATAATAGACTAGCTTCCCTGTAATCTCTTTGTCCACAGACCAGACCCTCAAGCTCATCCACCTTGTTATGTAGCGATCTCACGTTGCCCATAATGATAGATGTATAGCCGGCTTGTACTTACTCAGCTTTGCCTTACACTTCCGACCTGCCCTGCATCCACGACCTGCCCCGCATCCACGCCTTTTCAACTCGTCCGGAATATCAAACTTTTCCCTGGGGTGCAATAGCGCTGATGGTGCCAAATCCAGGAGCTGGGCTCGGTTGTAAATAATTGAGGACTCACGTGTACGTTCGGCGCTGAGTAAAATAAAAAGTGCCTCAGTGATAAAAAGGACCGCTAATACCTTCGTAAAACAGTAGCACTCCATAATCCTGAACTATTATAATTCAACTGTTGCAATAAAAACTCACGAAAACATACTAAAACAACGATTAACGCACAAACAATGGGAGCTGCTTAACAGGCGACCATACAGGGCGGCGCCAATCTAAGACACCTTTGCCCTAGAGCACACAAAAAACTATACATACCTTGGCCTAAACATCAGCGCCACAGGTAACTTCCACAAAGCTGTGAACGATCTGAGAGACAAGGCAAGAAGGGCCTTCCATGCCTTCAAAAGGAACATAAAGTTCGACATACCAATTAGGATCTGGCTAAAAATACTTGAATCAGTTATGAAAACCATGGCCCTTCATGGTTGTGAGGTCTGGGGTCTGCTCACCAACCAATAATTCACAAAATGGGACAAACACCAAATTGAGACTCTGCGTGCAGAATTCAGCAAAAATATCCCCTGTGTACAACGTAAAACACCAAATAATGCATGCAGAGCAGAATAAGGCCGATACCTGCTAATTATCAAAATCCAGAAAAGAGCTGTTAAATACTACAACCACGTAAAAGGAAGCAATTCCCAAACTAATTTATAATAAAACTGAGCAAACTAGAATTCTATTTTCCCCTAAAAAGAGAGCACACAGTGGCAGAATAGCTGACCACTGTGACTGACCCAAAATTAAGGAAAGCTTTGACCATGTACAGACTCAGTGAGCATATCCTTGCTATTGAGATAGGCCGCCGTAGGCAGACCTAGCTCTCAAAAGAAAACAGGCTATGTGGACTCTGCCCACAAAATGAGGTGGAAACTGAGCTGCACTTCCTAACCTCCTGCCAAATGTATGACCATAGTACAGACACATATTTCCCTCAGATTACACAGACCCACAAAGAATTAAAAAACAAATCAAATTTTGATACATATCCCATATCTATTTGGTGAAATACCACAGTGTGCAATCAGAGCAGCAAGATTTGTGACCTGTTGCCACAAGAAAAGGGCAAGCAGTGAAAAACAAACAGCATTGTTTATTATCTATTTCACTTGCTTTGGCAATGTAAACATATGTTTCCCATGCCAATAAAGCTCTTCAATTGAATTGAGAGAGAGAGAGAGAGAGAGAGAGAGAGAGAGAGAGAAAAACTGTTCCAGGTAGAACTTTTGAGCAAGACACAAATGTATGTTGAAAACAGTTTCAAGGTGAGTGTTATTGAATGTGGCCCCTGGGATCATGGCTATATAAGACCCAATCGGAGAGTAGAGCTCTTACCCTTTCCTTTCAAACACTAGACTGACTCAGGGGCTTAAGGGTGGTCCTGTCTCTATATCTACAATACATACCTCATGTAAGTAAATCACTGGGTAAACCAGAACCAGGGCAATTTCTTAATGATTTAGATTTAATTAGAGCAGGTGAATGGTGCTTTGACTAAACCAGAGAAAGTGTTGCATACTGTTTGGGTTTCATTAGAGTGAGTGTCTCTCTGCGTGTCTGTATGACTACACTAATTAGTTCAGTATGATGGTGACTGTACTGATGTAGGATCTTAATTTGATCACTCTTTTGTTGCTGAACATTTTCCTGTGCTGCAGGAACTGCAGATGAGCTTTGTGATTTACATAACTTCACTGAAAACCTGCACTAACACACAGTTACATTAACAGTAATGCACTTTTCATGTAGCCTGCTTTTGTCCAGCTAATAGCCTAAACACCTATCAAGCATCATTTTGGACTAAACATTCAAATCCTGTTATAGAGGGTGCAGCGAAATGCGTATGTTACTAGCTCCTAACAATGCAGTAAAATGTCAAACAGGTACACAAAAGCTGAATTTAAAAAAAACTACATGAAATCAAGAAATGTCAGAACGAATCCAATAAACAACCCAAATAGCACTGTAACAGTAATCCAAATGCAATCTATATATATCTATACCATGTACATTTACACAAGATCAACTAAGAATGATATGCACAGCAGTATATACAGTGGGGAGAACAAGTATTTGATACACTGCCGATTTTGCAGGTTTTCCCACTTACAAAGCATGTAGAAGTCTGTAATTTTTATCATAGGTACTCTTCAACTGTGAGTGACGGAATCTAAAACAAAAATCCAGAAAATCACATTGTATGATTTTTAAGTAATTAATTTGCATTTTATTGCATGACATAAGTATTTGATACATCAGAAAAGCAGAACTTAATATTTGGTACAGAAACCTTTGTTTGCAATTACAGAGATCATACGTTTCCTGTAGTTCTTGACCAGGTTTGCACACACTGCAGCAGGGATTTGGCCCACTCCTCCATACAGATCCTTCAGGTTTCAGAGCTGTCGCTGGGCAATACTGTCACGAGTCGGGACGGTGAGAGACCAAGGCGCAGCGCAGTAGTAGTTCGACATTCAGTTTTAATAAACAACTCTAAAAAATGACGAACTAACAAAACAAAATAACAATACTATACACCTCACGCACTAGAACACACTGACTACAACTCCATACATCAAACAGACGGTAAACACTTACTTGGAGCTGAACATATATACACCGTGACTGTGACCTATATCGACCTATACCTATATAATGACCCACAGCCCCGGTGTGGAAACATACATGCATATGTAGGATCCCTAATTAGAGACAATGCACTGCAGCTGCCTCTAATTAGAGATCCCACACAAACCACCTACAGACCCAGAAATGATAGACCTGTCAGACTCTGACCATGGCACATAGAGAAGCAATAGGCTTCTCTATGGCCAGAGCCTGACAAATACAGACTTTCAGCTCCCTCCAAAGATTTTCTATTGGGTTCAGGTCTGGAGACTGGCTAGGCCACTCCAGGACCTTGAGATGCTTCTTAAGGAGCCACTCCTTAGTTGCCCTGGCTGTGTGTTTCGGGTCGTTGTCATGCTGGAAGACCCAGCCACGACCCATCTTCAATGCTCTTACTGAGGGAAGGAGGTTGTTGGCCAAGATCTCACGATACATGGCCCCATCCATCCTCCCCTCAATACGGTGCAGTCATCCTGTCCCCTTTGCAGAAAAGCATCCCCAAAGAATGATGTTTCCACCTCCATGCTTCACGGTTGGGATGGTGTTCTTGGGGTTGTACTCATCCTTCTTCTTCCTCCAAACACGGGGAGTGGAGTTTAGAGCAAAAAGCTATATTTTTGTCTCATCAGACCACATGACCTTCTCCCATTCTTCCTCTGGATCATCCAGATGGTCATTGGCAAACTTCAGACGGGCCTGGACATGCGCTGGCTTGAGCAGGGGGACCTTGCGTGCGCTGCAGGATTTTAATCCATGACGGCGTAGTGTGTTACTAATGGTTTTCTTTGAGACTGTGGTCCCAGCTCTCTTCAGGTCATTGACCAGGTCCTGCCGTGTAGTTCTGGGCTGATCCCTCACCTTCCTCATGATCATTGATGCCCCACGAGGTGAGATCTTGCATGGTGCCCCAGACCGAGGGAGATTGACCGTCATCTTGAACTTCTTCCATTTTCTAATAATTGTGCCAACAGTTGTTGCCTTCTCACCAAGCTGCTTGCCTATTGTACTGGAGCCCATCCCAGCCTTGTGCAGGTCTACAATTTTATCCCTGATGTCCTTACACAGCTCTCTGGTCTTGGCCATTGTGGAGTGGTTGGAGTCTGTTTGTTTGAGTGTGTGGACAGGTGTCTTTTATACAGGTAACGAGTTCAAACAGGTGCAGTTAATACAGGTAATGAGTGGAGAACAGGAGGGCTTCTTAAAGAAAAACTAACAGGTCTGTGAGAGCCGGAATTCTTACTGGTTGGTAGGTGATCAAATACTTATGTCATGCAATAAAATGCAAATTAATTATTTAAAAATCATACAATGTGATTTTCTGGATTTTTGTTTTAGATTCCGTCTCTCACAGTTGAAGTGTACCTATGATATAAATTACAGACCTCTACATGCTTTGTAAGTAGGAAAACCTGCAAAATCGGCAGTGTATCAAATACTTGTTCTTCCCACTGTATATTAGAGTGATCTATGTCAAGAATAAAAATGTGTTGTGTATAAACAGTGTAACTAAAATACACAGTACAAAACCCCATAGCAAAATGGATAGAATTGCAGGAAATATGCTTCCGGAGTCCAGAATATAAATAATATATACAGTATGTAGGTGAATGGTGTGTATAGACAGTATGGACAGTATGCTGTATATATAATGTATGTGAACGGTGTGTATAGACAGTATGGACAGTATACTGTACATATAATGTATGTGAGTGGTGTGTATAGACAGTATGGGCAGTATATCAATAGAAAAGGTGTGAATAGCAGTAGTTATATAGGATGAGCCATGACTAGAATACAGTATTGTCACGCGGGGGTGCAGAGACAGACCAAGACGCAGCGCAGGGATAGTAGTTCGACATAGTTTTATTTACTTACTATGTAATATCAAAACCAATGGCGAACTACAGGACACAAACACACTATAAACTAACGTCACGTTCACCAAAACACACAAAATGAACGGACGTAAAAAAAGGCACACTTACTTCTCACCGTGACTGCGACATATAACGACAGCGACCCACACCAGAGTGAAGGACAGACTCAACATATATGGGATCCCTAATTAGAGACAATGCGGTGCAGCTGCCTCTAATTAGGGATCCAACCCAAACCCCACACAGAAACAGAAAAGAACGACACTGTCAGACTCTGACCATAACTACATAGAGAAGCCTATTTGCTTCTCTATGGCCAGAGCCTGACAAGTATATACATATGAAATGGGTAAAACAGTATGTAAACATTATTAAAGTGACTAGTGTTCAATGACTCTATGTACATAGGGCAGCGGTCTCTAAGGTGTAGAGTAGAATATCGGGTTCTGGGCAGGGTACTGGGCGGAGGCCGGCTAGTGGTGACTATTTAACAGTCTGATGACCTGGAGATAGAAGCTGTTTATCAGTCTCTTGGTTCCAGCTTTGATGCACCTGTACTGTTTCCGTAGTGGGGTGAACAGGCAGTGGCTTGGGTGGCTGGGGTCCTTGATTTCGTACAACAATACTGGTCAAATTAAGATCCTACATCTGTACACACATACACACTCTCTTGCACACAAATCGAAATACACACACTACAGGCACAGCTTTGTGTGTGTGTCCAGTCACCAACATTCTGACCTAATTGGCGTAGTCATATTCCTAACAAAGTGACATGGTGCTTTGAATGCCCCCCGTGGCTCTGTGCAATGAGTCTGACAGAAGAGCATCAGCCTGGTCTAATTGCAGTGTTCTTCTGTGTTGTGCTGAGCAGCAGAGGACACTTTGGCAGAGACATTAATAGACGCAGGCCTAGAATTTAATATCTATCACAACAGCTCTCAGTGTGAGTACATTGCCCTGTCTGCATGTTCATGTAGAAGATGAAGACAAAACAAATATGAAAATACACAAATGTTTTTGGAGATCCTTTTTGAGGATAGTATACGGTCAACTCACAAACATATACATATCTATTCATATCCCATGCATGCAGGCATGCAAAAATGCACACACACACACATACACACACACACTTCAAGTACAGCTCCACCTTGATGCGGCAGGCAGGTAAAGCATATTCAGAGAAGGCTGGAGTCATCCATCCTCAACCGACCCCCCAGAGAGAGACGCTCAGCTCCTCAGGTGAGCACGGGTCCAAACAGTGTGTGTGTGTGTGTGTGTGTGTGCGTGTGTGTGTTTGTGTGCAAAATATCCTGGAGAGCCTCGACCCACAGTCAAGGGCCAAGCTGGCTCAGCACTTGTGAAAGTCTGTAAACTCCTACAAACTAAGTTCATAGAATTCTCATGGGACTATTATCCCTGATATATAATCAACCCTGTAGAAGAAAAGTGGCCAACTCTGCTCCTGGTTGTTTGTAGTGTGCTGATTATTATGTTATAGCTCAGCACTGAGTAAACAAATAGGGGTTTAACTAGAAGACCATGTTCTGATTAGTGGAATCAGGTGTGTTATACCTAGACTGAAACCAATGCCTGCTGCCCACACCTTCAACCCTTTGGTCAAGCCCTGTTCTAGAACTATTCTGATATCATAATATGACACCAGATTAGCTAATAACAGGCTCAGGGCTGTTCTTATGCACAATGGTATATTAGCCATATACCATCAATCCCTGAGGTGCTATTACAAACTGCTTAACAACCAAATTAGAACAGTAAAAATAAATGTTTTCTGGTATACGGTCTGATATACACTATTAGAATAAAATGGTTCTTCGGCTGTCCCCATAGGAGAACCCTTTGAAGAACCCTTTTTTAGTTCCAGGCAGAACTATTTTGGGTTCCATGTAGAACCCTGTGTGTAAAGGGTTCTACATGGGAACTCAAAAAGGTTCTGCCTGGAACCAAAAAGGTTCTGCCTGAAACCAAAAAGGGTTATTCAAAGGGTTCTCCTATGGGGACAGCCAAAGAACCCTTTTAGGTTATAGATAGCACCTTTACTTCTAAGAGTGTACCACGGCTGTCAGCCAATCAGCATTCAGGGCTCGAACCACCCAGTTTATAATATATTATGTAGCCTACTATATACTATGTTATATTTGTCGAAAACTAATATTAGTTTCCAGATAAGGTGTTGGCTGTGCTTCCATAGACACATGTTCAGCCTGACAGCCCATGACCCACCTGGGTGATTTTACGGATCTAGTAGCAGACTAGCAGATGTCCCTCTGGCTATCATCAAAGAGCTTTATGCAAACTCACTGTTACATTCCTGTAAAACCACTTTGGTCATCCAAATTAATGGTATACACCTTGAATAAACATAACCAGGCTTGAATTGAACTCAATGAAAACATCCGTGAAGGGTTTCGGTTGAACGAATATACACTGTCATGCCAGATGCTTTAGATTACTACAGTATATGTGCATGTTTTTTACCTGTGTGAAATTTGCTTCACTTATCCGTCTACTTTGTATTCTCTTTGTAACATTCTCTCTCAGTGGGTGTGTTGAAGGAACTGTGGTCATAGTTAATGTGCATTAGGCCAGACTCAAACTGAGAGTCAGACACCAAGTGATAAGCACTGATGCTTTGGGGAGGTTTGGGTCTGAAATGTAACTGCTCTGGAGGTTCCACAACGTGTGTGTTGTGTTGTGTTGTGTTGTGTTGTGTATTGTACAGTATATTCAGTGTGTGTGTGTGTGTGTGTGTGTGTGTGTGTGTGTGTGTGTGTGTGTGTGTGTGTGTGTGTGTGTATGTGTATGTGTGTTTTTATTATGTGTCTTCTTTGTGCCTCAGCAGCGCAGGTTGAAGGTAGTGGTTGTGAACAGCAAGGCCAAGCTGGGAGAGGAGAGGAGAAGCAGCTGACATATTATGTACTTGCTCATCCTCCAGGGGACGAGCATCCAAGGCCATGAATTAGGAGGTAAACAGGTTGTTTGTCTATGGGTAAACATTTTAATTAGGAACCTCTTGACACCCCTCTGCAAATCATGTTGCTTATTCCCCTGTGAGTTGGGACTGCTGTGTGTGTGTGTGTGTGTGTGCGTGTGCGTGTGTGCGCGAACGTGCGAGCAAGCAGGCAAGCAAGCACTAGACCTTTCCGTCAATATTCCCTGGTTGGAAACGACACCAATTAATTCTAGACAGGCACCACTAGGGAGTACTATGGCCACCGCTGGCTGCCACTAAGGGTCCTAATTGGAGCTGCCAATAGGAGGCCAGAGTGTGGCATTTAACAGACAAAAAAATCACCCCATATCTAAAGCTGTATAAGCTGTAAAAGTCTACAATAGCAATCTAGAATATTCTCAATGGTGGAAAGTACTACTTAAGTAGTTTTGGGGGGTATCTTTACTTTACTTTACTATTTATATTTTTGCCAACTATTACTTTTACTTCACTACATTCCTAAAGAAAATTATGTACTTTTTACTCCATACATTTTCCCTGATACCAATTCACACACTTATCAAGAGAACATCCCTGGTCCTCCTTACTGCCTCTGATCTGGCGGACTCACTAAACACAAATGCTTTGTTTATAAATTATGTTTGAGTGTTGGAGTGTTCCCCTGGCTATCCGTAAATAAAAAACAAGAAAATGGTGCCGTCTGGTTTGCTTAGCAATTCCATTTACTTTTAATACTTAAGTATATTTAAAACCAAATACTTTTAGACTTTACTCAAGTAATATTTTACTGGGTGACTTTCACGTTTACTTAAGTCATTTTCTATTAAGATATCTTTACTTTTACAATTGATTACTTTTTCCATAACTGAATATTATGCATACCAACTAAGGAAAAAATCCTCTATCTTCAATAACTCATCACATCACACATTCAGATTTACAAGGCATGATAGTTAAGTAAAATAATAGGTTCCTCACGCCTGTCTAATCTCACGCATAACTCAAAAGCTTCAACACACAGTTTGGATTGTAGTGCGTACAGCCCAGTACATCACTGGGGCCAAGCTTCCTGCCATCCATGATCTCTATACCAGGCGGTGTCAGAGGAAGGCCCTAAAAAAGACTCCAGCCACCCAAGTAAAAGACTGTTCTCTCTGCTACCACACGTCAAGCGGTACCGGAGTGCTAAGTCCAGGTCAAAAAGGCTTCTTAACAGCTTCTACACCAAAACCATAAGACTCTTGAACAGCTAATCAAATGGCTACCCGGACTATTTGCATTGTCCCCCCCCACCCTCTTTTACTCCCCTGATGTACAGCTATTGTCTCATTTCAGGCAAAACAAGCTAACTGAGTCGTTCAGAGATCAGAGTCACCTCCCAGCAGTTAGTTAATATGTTCTATTAGAAAAATAAAAGCTTATCTTTTCACTGACACAGCACGGTGGGTAGCTTCCCTGTGGCTGCTTTCATGAGCAGGGTTGGTTGTGAAATGATTGATTAAAACACCAGTATTATCCGAGCACAATTAAAAACATATATTTCTTTTTCAAGGAAGGGCAGCCTAGAATGGATTGTTCTTCGAAATCCATTGTTTGTCAGTTCAGGTTTGTTGATTATTTTAATTGATTGGCCAGCTTTCGTCAAATGAGACGTATTGCTGTGGTAACGTGTATTGCTGTGGTAACGTGTATTGTTTAGTGTTTACATCAGGATTTTCCTGATCTATACGGTGTTCCATCTTTGACAGGGAGGAAGCACACCCACACACACACTTGTCTCCTCCTACAAACACTTCTCAGCCTACACACTTAGCCCCTACACACACTTCTCCCCCTACACACACTTCTCCCCCTACACACACTTCTCACCCTACACACACTTCTCACCTCCACACACTCCAACAATGCAGGTTTTTAGTAGAGAGCCACTACAGTACCGTCTGCCCTGCAGTCCTCTGCTGTCTAAGCTTCTGTTAATTTCACTAATCACCTTGGCCATCTTCTCCACAGCCATCATCAATCAACACTAGCTTCTCCTTTTCTAATTTCTCATCTCTCCTCCTCTCCCTCTCTCCTCTCTTCCTCTCTCCCTCTCTCCCTCTTTCCTCTCTCTCTTCCTCTCTCCTCTCTCCTCCACTGCTCCTGCTGCTACGTGTGTGCATGCGTCAGGGTTGGGGAGTAACTGATTTTATGTAATGTAAAAGATTACAAAAAAACTGTAACTATAATCCGTTACGTTACAAGCAAAAACATTGTAATCAGATTACAGATACTTGTGAAAAACTAGATGGTTACTTTGAGGATTACTTTAAAATTCAGAAAGGATGTTTACAGAAAAATAAATCTTTGACACTCTTTTCTCAATGACATTAAAATCAGCATTGAAAAAAGGCGCAAGTTTAAGTTTGACCACAAATCAGAGACTATGATGACACACCAAATGTGTTTGATGGATCGCGGGAGAAGAGCGGGAATAGGCTTTTGTAGGCTACAGTCCAAGCTATGTCTTCCAATGGTGTGACTGCTGTCGGCATCCAAAGATTATCCAACAAATAATATTAAACGCTTGGATATACGGATATCACCTATTATTTAGCTATTTGCGCCTCACGGATTGTGGTTGTTGTGGATGGTTGTTAACAAATTTAAATGTGTATTTGAACTCAATAATGGTTGAATTCAAGAAGTTTAAGATGCCTATCAATCATTGTTTTTGAAACCAGTGCAACAGCTGCATAACGCCGATCCAAGCCTACAGTCGTATGCAAAAGTTTGGGCACCCCTGACAATTTCCATGATTTCCATTTATAAATAATTGGGTGTTTGGATTAGCAATTTCATTTTGATCTATCAAATAACTGATGGACACAGTAATATTTCAGCAGTGAAATGAGGTTTATTGGATTAACAGAAAATGTGCAATATGCATCAAAACAAAATTAGACAGGTGCATAAATTTGGACACCCCAACAGAAAAATCACATCAATATTTAGTAGAGCCTCCTTTTGCTAAAATAACAGCCTCTAGACGCTTCCTATAGCCTCTAATGAGTGTCTGGATTCTGGATGAAGGTATTTTGGACCATTCCTCCTTACAAAACATCTCCAGTTCAGTTAGGTTTGATGGTTGCCGAGCATGGACAGCCCGCTTCAAATCATCCCACAGATTCTCAATGATATTCAGTTCTGGGGACTGGGATGGCCATTCCAGAACATTGTACTTGTTCCTCTGCTTAAATGCCCGGGTAGATTTTGAGCAGTGTTTTGGGTCGTTGTCTTGTTGAAATATCCAGCCCCGGCATAACTTCAACTTTGTGACTGATTCTTCAACATTATTCCCAAGAATCTGCTGATATTGAGTGGAATCCATGCGACCCTCAACTTTCCCAGTACCGGCACTGGCCACACAGCCCCACAGCATGATGGAACCCCCACCAAATTTTACTGTGGGTAGCAAGTGCTTTTCTTGGAACGCTGTGTTCTTTTGCCGCCATGCATAACGCCCCTTGTTATGACCAAATAACTCAATCTTTGTTTCATCAGTCCACAGCACCTTATTCCAAAATGAAGCTGGCTTGTCCAAACGTGCGTTTGTGGCGTGTGTGCAGAAAAGGCTTCTTCCGCATCACTCTCCCGTACAGCTTTTCCTTGTGCAAAGTGCGCTGAATTGTTGAACGATGCACAGTGACACCATCTGCAGCAAGATGATGTTGTAGGTCTTTGGAGGTGGTCTGTGGGCTGTTTTTGACCGTTCTCACCCTCTTTCGCCTTTGCCTCTCCGATATTTTACTTGGCCTGCCACTTCTGGCCTTAACAAGAACTATGCCTGTGGTCTTCCATTTCCTCACTATGTTCCTCACAGTGGACACTGACAGCTTACATCTCTGCGGTAGCTTTTTGTAGCCTTCCCCTAAACCATAATGTTGAACAATCTCTGTTTCGTTTGATTATTATAATCTATATAATAAAACATGTTCGCAACGTCCTCTCGTTCTGCGCCTCGTTCCCTCTACACTTACCATGAAAGAATGATCCACCCGAAAGGGAACCCGCAGCGAGAGGAAGAAGAGGAGTCTCGGGGATTTGGTTTTCTGGGCTTTGCGGAGGAACGTGGAAGGCACCGGCGTCATCAGAGTGGACGTCGGGAGGATAGGACTGTGGAGGTAACACAGCCACTGGTGGTGGGGAGCATCTGGGGCTCATCGAAACCTGCGGGAGAGGATGGGCTCGTGACTGGACCAGCGTGGGGGCTTGGGACGGAGCCCTTACCAGCGGAGCATGAGGAGAGGAAGGACCGACAGTGGACAGCCCCGAAGGTCTCCCATATCAACGGTGGGAGGGGGTTGTGGGGTCCTTGGGACGCAAGGGACAAGGAGGAGGAGAAGCGGCTGAGGAGGTATTTCGGGTGGGCCGAGGAGGACGACGAGATGATGCGTTCGGTCTCCGGTCCCAGTGCCAGATCTTCAGCGCGCTCCCGGCCTGCCCTACCCACGCACCTTCTCAGCCCGGTAAGTCCAGCGACAGCTCCCAGCACCGGAGATCCAGTGCATGTTCCCAGCCCATGGACCTCAGTACCAGCGCCACGCGATCCACCGTCGGTCAGCCACCCAAAGTCGAAAGAACAGCTCCCACCACTTCCGCCTCCGACGGCCGAAAACAGGAAGACGCCGGAGGGTTTCTTCGATCGGTCGAAGGAGGAACAAGCGAAGTGGTGGAGACTCTGGGTGGCCCTTCCTCCCGATACCAAGCCCAACCCTCACGTTCGGCGGACAGTTTTGAGGCTAGATTGGCGATCTGGAGGAAGCGTCTGGCTCACCTCTTTCCCGAGGGAAAGGAAGAGGGAGGGTCGGAGCTTCTCGCCAGGCCGGTGCCCAGTTCAGGACAGGCAGACAGGTCGATTAAACACCCGGAGCTGTCATCTACACTGCTGCCTGGGCTGGGCATGGGAGCCGATCTAGCCTCTCAACTCGATTCGTCTCCCGATCGAGGGTCCAGCTCTACATCTCCCGTGCCCGCTCCTCACCCCAGACCACCGGTTCACCGCCACAGTCAGGCACAGCCGGTGCCTCCTCCTCACCCCAGACAACCGGTTCACCTCCCTAGTCAGGGACAGCCGGTGCCTGCTCCTCGCACCAGCTCAGTGGTGCGTTCCCCCAGCCCGGTACGGTCCGTGCCTGCTCTTCGCGCCAGCCCTGTGTTGCGTTCCCTCTGCCCGACACGGCCCATGCCTGCTCCACGCACTCGACCGGCAGTGAAGAGTCGAGGCCTGGAGGCTCCAGTAACGGCTCAAAGCCCGGAGCCTCCCACGACGGTTCGAAGCTCGGAGCCTCCAGCGACGGCCCTCAGCCCGGAGCCTCCAGCGACGGACCACAGCCCGGAGCCTCCAGCGACGGACCACAGCCCGGAGCCTCCAGCGACGGCCCACAGCCCGGAGCCTCCAGCGACGGCCCACTGCCCGGAGCCTCCAGCGACGGCCCACTGCCCGGAGCCTCCAGCGGCGGTCGACAGCGCAGAGCCTCCAGCGGCGGTCGACAGCGCAGAGCCTCCAGCGGCGGTCGACAGCGCAGCTCTGTGGTTGGAACCCATCTCTGCGTCGGTGCCCAGGGTGGGCACGACGTTCAGCCCCGCTGTGGAGCAGGAGCTCCATAGCGTGTCGGTGCCCAGTCTGGGGCCGACAGCCAGCCCAACCACAGGGCTGGAAACCATCTCTGCGTCGGTGCCCAGGGTGGGCACAACGTTCAGTCCCGCTGTGGAGCAGGAGCTCCATAGCGTGTCGGTGCCCAGTCTGGGGCCGACAGCCAGCCCAACCAGAGGGCTGGAAACCACCTCAGCGTCGGTGCCCAGGCAGGGCACGACGTTCAGCCCCGCTATGGAGCAGGAGCTCCGTAGCGTGTCGGTGCCCAGCCTGGGGCAGACAGACAGGCCAACTACAGGGCTGGAAACCACCTCTACGTCGGTGCCCAGGGTGGGCCCGGCGTCCAGCCCGAGGCCTCCGGTGAAGGTCAGCAGCCCGAAGCCTCCGGTGAAGGTCAGCAGCCCGAAGCCTTCGGTGAAGGTCAGCAGCCCGAAGCCTCCGGTGAAGGTCAGCAGCCCGAGACCTCCGGTGAAGGTCAGCAGCCCGAGACCTCCGGTGAAGGTCAGCAGCCCGAGACCTCCGGTGAAGGTCAGCAGCCCGAGACCTCCGGTGAAGGTCAGCAGGCCGAGACCTCCGGTGAAGGTCAGCAGCCCGGGACCTCCGGTGAAGGTGAGCAGCCCTGAACCTCCACCGGAGCCCAATCCGGCTCCAGCAGTCTGCTCCGCTACAGTGCCGGAGCGGTCCGCTCCACCGGTGCCCAGTCCGGGGCCGGTCGTCTGCGTCGCTCCAGTGCCGGAGCAGTCCGCTCCACCGGTGCCCAGTCCGGGGCCGGTTGCCTGCTCCACCCCAGCGCCGGAGCAGTCCGCTCCACCGGTGCCCAGTCCGGGGCCGGTCGCCTGCTCCACCCCAGCGCCGGAGCAGTCCGCTCCACCGGAGCTACCCCGCCATTTCCCCCCTGGTTTTTGTGTATTTTTCTTTCGGGAGGGGGGGATCTTGTGCAATCGGGAGTCCGCACCTTAGGGGGGGGGTACTGTGAGGGCTTGGTTGTGGTAAGGCCTCTTACTCCCACCTAGGGGAGGTGAGAGGCACACAATCAAGTCCTCACACCCTAACCAGGGAGATTATGATCCCCAATCAGAGACAGCTGTCTAGAGTTGTCTCTGATTGGGGATAGTATTTAGGCTCCACACACTTCCACCTGTGTGTGGATCATTGCTTGTGTTTTTTGTGTGTTCAACACAACGCCACGGTCGTGAGTACTTTTGTTGTTTTGTTTCGTTTTATTATTATATTCTATATAATAAAACATGTTCGCAACGTCCTCTCGTTCTGCGCCTCGTTCCCTCTACACTCACTGTGACAATCCAAACACCCAATTATTTATAAATGGAAATCATGGAAATTGTCAGGGGTGCCCAAACTTTTGCATACGACTGTACATGTGCAAGAATGGGCAATGCATGTTCTTGCATTTTTATTCTCCAGTGAAGTAGTATACTATTCTTTTAAGCTTCATTCATGTAATGGTTGTGTACCATTTTTCCCTTCAATTTTAAGAAGCAATCCCAATGATTTCAGTCCACCAGAGTGAAATGTACAGTACACATGTAAAAAGGCAGTGCATGTGTGTGTGCATTTGTGTGTGTGTACATCAGTGGAGGCTCCTCAGGGAAGGACCATCCTCAGTGAATTTCATAAAAACAAAAATAGTGAAAGAAAGTTACCCTTTTTATATAAAACTATATTAAATATATTAATGTCTCAAAGAGAATTTGAGTTTTTTTATCTAATTATTTTCACTTTCACTTTCACTTACTTAGCTAGCGAATGCAGCTAGTTAGTTTAGCCTACTCAAACACCCGGCTAAAACAGAGAGGGATGCTATCTTAGCTAGCTAGCTATGACTATCCAACACTGGAACTCTTCCAAGGTAAGCTTTTGGTTTTATTCATATATTGCTTGTGTAACTGCTAAACTGCTTTCTGCCGACTGTACACTGTACTGCATGATTGTAGCTGGTTTACTAACACGGTAGTTCTAGTAGCTATACTACATGGCCAAAAGTATGTGGACAAATCCCCTTCAAATGGAAATGCGTTTTCTGGAGTGAGGAATAGCGCTTCACCATCTGGCAGTCCAATGGACAAATCTGGGTTTGGCGGATGCCAGGAGAACGCTACCTACCCCAATGCATAGCGCCAACTGTAAGGTTTAGTGGAGGAGGAATAATGGTCTGGGGCTGTTTTTCATGGTCCGGGCTTGGCCCCTTACTTCCAGTGAAGGGAAATCTTAACGCTACAGCATACAATGACATTCCAGACGATTATGTGCTTCCAACTTTGTGGCAACAGTTTGGGGAAGGCCCTTTCCTGTTTCAGCATGACAATGCATACATACCGGGCACAAAGCGAGGTCCATACAGAAATGGTTTGTTGAGATCGGTGTGGAAGAACTTGACTGGCCTGCACAGAGCCCTGACCTAAACCCCATGGAACAGCTTTGGGATGAATTGGAACAGGTCTAATTGCCCAACATCCGTGCATGACCTCACTAATGCTCTTGTGGCTGAATGGAAGCAAGTCCCTGCAGTAATGTTACAACATCTAGTGGAATGCTTTCCCAGAAGAGTGGAGGCTGTTCTAGCTGCAAAGGAGGGAACACATCCATATTAATGTCCATGACATCCGGTGCGCCTCCCCAGTCCGGTACGTCCCGTGCCGGCTCCCCGCATCCGACCTCCAGTGCGTGCGCCCAGCCAGGTGCTTCCTGTGCCGGCTCAACGCGCCCGACATCCGGTGCGCCTCCCCAGTCCGGTGCCTCCTCCCAACTGTAAGGTTTAGTGGAGGAGGAATAATGGTCTGGGGCTGTTTTTCATGGTCCGGGCTTGGCCCCTTACTTCCAGTGAAGGGAAATCTTAACGCTACAGCATACAATGACATTCCAGACGATTATGTGCTTCCAACTTTGTGGCAACAGTTTGGGGAAGGCCCTTTCCTGTTTCAGCATGACAATGCATACATACCGGGCACAAAGCGAGGTCCATACAGAAATGGTTTGTTGAGATCGGTGTGGAAGAACTTGACTGGCCTGCACAGAGCCCTGACCTAAACCCCATGGAACAGCTTTGGGATGAATTGGAACAGGTCTAATTGCCCAACATCCGTGCATGACCTCACTAATGCTCTTGTGGCTGAATGGAAGCAAGTCCCTGCAGTAATGTTACAACATCTAGTGGAATGCTTTCCCAGAAGAGTGGAGGCTGTTCTAGCTGCAAAGGAGGGAACACATCCATATTAATGTCCATGACATCCGGTGCGCCTCCCCAGTCCGGTACGTCCCGTGCCGGCTCCCCGCATCCGACCTCCAGTGCGTGCGCCCAGCCAGGTGCTTCCTGTGCCGGCTCAACGCGCCCGACATCCGGTGCGCCTCCCCAGTCCGGTACGTCCTGTGCCGGCCCCCCGCACCCGACCTGTGCGTGCGCGCAGCCCGGAAACCCCAGCGAAGGTCCGCAGCCCGGAAACCCCAGCGAAGGTCCGCAGCCCAGAACCTCCAGCAAAGGTCCGCAGCCCGGAAACCCCAGCGAAGGTCCGCAGCCCAGAACCTCCAGCGAAGGTCCGCAGCCCGGAACCCCCAGCGAAGGTCCGCAGCCCGGAACCTCCAGCAAAGGTCCGCAGCCCGGAAACCCCAGCGAAGGTTCGGATACAGAAACCTCCCGAAGTCAGCACCGCTCTGTGGTTGGAACCTACCGCTCCACCGGTGCCCAATCCGGTTCCAGCCATCTGCTCCGCTCCAGTGCCTGAGTAGTCCGCTCCACAGGTGCCCATTCCGGGTCCAGCTGTCTACTCCGCTCCTGAGCCAGAGCAGTCCGCTCCACCGGTGCCCAGTCCAGGTCCGGCCGTCTGCTCCGCTCCTGAGCCAGAGCAGTCCGCTCCACCGGTGCCCAGTCCTGGCCCGGTTATTTGCCCCGCTCCATGGCCGGAGCCGTTTGCCCCACCGGTGTCCAGTCCGGGCCCGGTAAATTGCCCAGCTCCATGGCCGGTCAGAAAGAAGGGGCATGGGAAGAAAGTGTCAACTTCGCCGGAGCCAGAACCGCCACCGAAGAACTAATCTTCCCTCCTGAATAACCCCCCCCATGTATTTGTGTTTTTTTTTGTTGGCGTCCGGGAGTCCACACCTTGGGGGGGGTACTGTCAGGCTCTGGCCATAGAGAAGCCTATTTGCTTCTCTATGTAGCCATGGTCAGAGTCTGACAGGTCTATTCTTTCGGTTTCTGGTGGTGGTTTGTGTTGGATCCCTAATTAGAGGCATCTGCAGTGCATGTCGCTAATTAGAGATCCTACATAGGTTTGTATGTTCCACACCGGGATGTGGGTCATTATATATATATATAAGTCACGGAGAACAGTAAGTGTGCTACGTTTTTCACGTTTGTTGTATCGTGTTTTGTTTTTGTGTTGCATAGTTCGTTCATTTGACATTGAATAATCAGTAAATAAAAATGTCGAACTATAATCCCTGCGCTGCGTCTTGGTCGCTCCATGCACCCAACCGTGACAGACCTTGGGCTGTGTACGCGCCCGGTCTTGACAATGTTAGAAGGAATTATACAGGGATCATGCTGTTTGTATGTGGCTGCTATGAAAGTGAACTATGTTTACGTGTGATCAGCGGTGTATTCATTCTACCTATTCTGTTGAAATATTTGATTTATTTTGATTTATTTTGATTTCACCTTTGATTAACCAGGTAGGCCAGTTGAGAACAAGTTCTCATTTAACACTGCGACCTGGCCAAGATAAAGCAACGCAGTGCGACAAAAACAACAACAACACAGAGTTACACATGGGATAAACAAACGTACAGTCAATAACAAAATAGAACATCTATATACAGCGTGTGCAAATGTAGTAAGATTAGGAAGGTAAGGCAATAAATAGGCCATAGTGGCAAAAATAATTACAATTTAGCATTAACACTGGAGTGATAGATGTGCAGATGATGATGTGCAAATAGAGATACTGGGGTGCAAATGAGCAAAAAATAACAATATGGGGATGAGGTAGTTGGGTGGGCTATTTACAGATGGGCTGTGTACAGGTGGAGTGATCGGTAAGCTGCTCTGACAGCTGATGCTTAAAGTTATTGAGGGAGATGGTAGTCTCCAGCTTCAATGATTTTTGCAATTCATTCCAGTCATTGGCAGCAGAGAACTGGAAGGAATGCGGCCAAAGGAGGTGTTGGCTTTGGGGATGACCAGTGAAATATACCTGCTGGTGTGCATGTGGACAGTGTTCGATTGAAGAGCATGCATTTAGTTTTTTTAGCATGCAGTACGCCACAGGATGTTTTTGTGCTGGTCAGGGGCAGTCAAGTCTGGAGTGAACCAAGGGCTTTTTTTGAATGGGGCATGCTTATTTAAGATGGTGAGGAAAGCATTTTTAAAGAACAACCAGGCATCCTCTACTAACGGGATGAGGTCAATATCTGTTTCTTAAATGGAAGTAAACAGAACGAAACCCTGGATTAACATACCTGAATTTGTCCAATAGAAACTCTCGGTTGGACTAATCATTACAACCTAGATCAGCTAGATGCAGGCAAGAGTGCCCAAGGCGGTATTGATTGTGTCAATGTCTGTCACCTTGATTTCTCAAATTTATCTTGACTTATGCCCCTACGTTTTAAACTTTAATTCATATGCTATGTTCTAGCAACCTAATGATGGTATAGGGAAAATTGGAGTATCATGTAGTAGCCTAAACCTATCAATGTTACATTGAGCTGGGTGAATGGAATATGAATGACAGTCATCCAATATACTGTAATAGAAAAAAGACCATGCTCATAAAAGAAATATGCATCCTCCCTCACATTAAACGGCACTGACCGCCACTGGTGTACATGTGCATTTGTGTGTGCATATACAGTAGATAGCCTAGCCTACAAAATTAAAACATGTTCAAATCACATTCAGAAATCAAAAGATGGTTTAGCATTTAGTTTAAAAGCTTTGACAAAGGCCAAGAGAACAAGAAACACTTTCAATGAGAAAACAGAAATCCAATTTGGCAAAAAAAAAGAAAACATATGTTTTCAAAATGTAGCCTGCGATGCAATACTCAGGATAATTTTAAGGAGAACAAAAAACGTACTTGTTGTTTGGCTACTTGAAGAGAACTAGGGCCTATCACTCGCAGCCCACCTCTACCAATGCATTGTGGAAAATTGTGCATCGATTTCTACTAGATGAAGAGTCAAAAGGAGTATAACATCCTGCCATTTAAACCATACTATATTTTAGAAAATGCATATACTATTAAACATATTTTCATATACTGAGAATGCGTCGTACGCGATTGCGTTGTTTCCCACTATTAGTCGATTTCTGTTGCACATCCACATATCTAATTGATCAGCTGTTGTCTAAGCCAAAATGACTATGACATCCGGGCATTTAAAGTATACTCAATTTTCAAAATGTCACATATTATTAAACTAAATTTTTTCGCATACTCAAATGGAAGCAAGTATGGGCATTCGGCCACAGCCCGTGTGTGAGTGTTTAAGTGTGTGAGCAGATCTCAGAGGTTCTGTACCCAAACACAGAGGTCGTGAGGAAAAGGTCATCCGAAAAACATCCGATCAGCACAACACACACAAGCTCAGCAGTCATTTCTGCTGAAATTGACTCCTCCTCAGAGTGCTGTGGAGTTCATAGAGTAGTGGAGGAGGGGGTGGGGGCAGGCAAATCAAATATGGTTGCTGTTGATAAGAGCGTCAGCAAAACATACAGGCCTAGTTATATCTACACTCATTCTCAACTAAGCTCCAAAAATGTGAATGGCCTACAATGTTTTTGTTGTTTTGAATCCTATTTTTTTAACACTGACATATGTTTAAACAGTGCGAGTGTGTAAACAAACTGAACCATGTGTTAGGCTAAACTCTGGCTGTGCTCCTGTCACTGCTGTCTTGTTCCAACAACTCCCTGTGGTTTCAGGGGGGGAGGAAGTGACTGTACCCCCCTAAACCCCTTCAAACCCCCTACCCCCCGTCGGGAGTGTAGCGGCCTAACGGGTGACACTCTGAGGCCTCCATGGCGCTCCCCTTCAGAGTTGTTAATGAGGTCAAATTAGAAATGACACAGTTGATTTAGCAGGGCCACAGGGCTGGGACCACAGGGTTGGCCTGGTACTGTACCCTACCGTACTGTAGGAGTCTGGGTGAGTATAGCAGAACAGATTGGAGAAGGGTACAACATTAGCCAGGAGCCAGGACAACAAAGAACCAGGCCACTGTTTTTGTCAGAGGGCCAAAACAGAGAGAGAAATGTAAAATCATAAATACATCAAAGAGAGAGAGGTGAGTGCGGCAGGTAAAATGCAGGATCAAATTAAAAACTATGCAGATGTGGCATTTCCTTGTGAGCATTATGTAAAAGTCATGCTCCTGTCATGTAGTGGAGAGGTTTAAATGCCGCGTGTGTCTACTCTGCATAAATGGCAGTGATACAGCAGGTATGTCAGCTCTGTATAGCTAAAATGAGGTTTAACAGCACAGAGGACAGTAGTGCTGCTGCACTGGTTCATAGACAGTGCAGAGGCCCCTCAGGTACTACATAATAACCTGAATGGCGAAGGCCATTTTGACACACAAAGAGAACACTGCATTCCAATAGATGAGATGATCCTGAATGGAAAGCCATTCCATTGTGACATCACATCCATTCAACTGTTCTGTTTACCATGAATGAAAGTCACAGTGGCATTAGTGCGTGTCACAATGGATGTCACATCTGTTCCATTGTGATGCCAATGTAGCAAAGTAATGGCGATTCGATCTCCACTGTGGCATCACAGATATTCGACTGTGATGTCACAACCATTCCATCGTGATGTCACAACCATTCCATCGTGATGTCACAACCATACCATTGCGATGTCACAACCATTCCACTGTGATGCCACTTCAATTCACTCATGATTCCAACCTTTCCACCACAAAACCCATTTCTCTTAGCTTCTCAGAAACATATTCAGAATAAATAGCTTTACAAATAATTGAGTAGGCTAGATGTAAACCAATACAGACCAGCATCTGAGGAATTGTCCTCTGTGTTGGCCCCAGGTGTGAAAGGAGGATAAAGCCAATGTAGCTAATGTAACATAAAGAGCAGCTCCAATATTTGCTCATAGTCAGAGTGTCTCCATTCTCCTGGTCGTACGGCTCCTGTTTAACGAAGTAGCAGTGTGTTAAATGATAAACAGACGGGGCCGTATTAGAGCAGACAGACTGCTCCGAGCATCACTAATAAGGTTAATATGAGTCCCACTGGGCACCAGGCATTAGCTTCTGTGTTTATCTGCATTAGCTGCGTCCCCCGTTAGCTAGTTAGCACATCGGCCATTCAGCGCTACGATAACGTGGAACGGACGGTGAATGCTTAATTTTTTTCACTGTGTTTATTCATTATGTTTAAGAGGAAGCATTCAATTGCAAATGTACATGTGGACTTGGGGAGATAAGTATGTTTTCAGTGACACTGTGTATTACTAAGGTGTTGTTATGCATTTATAACACAAACTTACAAACGAACCAACAAACGGTCAATATCCCTTATCCTCGCGACCCATCCCCATCTCCAAATATTCACATGCACTTCAGAGAATACGACCAATATCAATTTATTAACAATCTTACAATGGCATACCACAGCACCAGTCAGCTTGTATTGATCTATTTATGTCTGTATGTACAGTACTGTCTGTATTTGATGTGTGTTTTTTTTTTTATATCTCTAATACATGTATTTCTTCCCCTGCATTTCCTCCCAGTTCCCCCAAAGTGAATATAATTACACATTCAGATTAGATTAGATGAGTTTATTAGTCAAATGCACTGGGTCACAGAAATTGCAGGGTACAGTGAAATTATTAAGCTCCAAGCTCCAACAGTGCAGGTCCACCCAATTGATAAACTTCCTTAATTAAAAATGGCAGTCTTCAAGAAGAGCTCTAGAATTAATTATTTTCTTTGGAGATGTTCTCTCTCTGCTTCTCTCCCTCTCTCCCTCTCTCTCTCTCTCTCTCTGCTGCCTGTCTTTCTGCTTTTCACTCTCACACAGCCAGTTTATACATGCTGGAGCGGTGCTAAGCTATTGCCTGCTGCTGTTCAATTCTCCACCCCAGCTAGTGTTGCATACAGCGAGGCCAGATAAGCCCTCATTTGAATAATTCCCATGTTGCCATTCTTTATCTCTGAGTTTACCAATCAGGAAATGTGGCTGAGTGACTGAGTGAGTGCGTGAGTGTGTTGTTTAGGTTACAACGTTTTCTGACTGTATGTTGCTAATGCTAATCGATCAACAGCTAGCTTTGGGGCACTATGTTATGTTGTTTAGATGCTATTGACTGTCGTCACCTCAGACTATAGAAGATCTGTGCACAGAAATTGACATTTGGGTTCTTTTCAGCCGTGTCTTTGTGGGTTGTCAGAGTGGGGAATTGTTCGAGGCAGAGAGTACACTATGTTACCAAGTAGGATGCCAGCTTATTCAGATTCAGGCCTGTAGCGAAACTACGTTTGGCTGCACTACTATGCTATATGCTCTGCTCTGTTGTTCCAAACCAACCCTCTAGTGACTTGTATTAATCTGCGGCAGAGGAGCCTATAGAACCCCGTCTTTAATTGTCAGTGTTTTCTTGTTTTATCTATTAAAAACATAGCTGAAAGGAACCATGTGTAAACAAACAAGCTAAATATCATCATATAAATGGATTATGTCCTTAGGTCTACAGGATGTCTGGGTGCTTTTCTTTTTCTGTAAAGATATAATTATTTGTTTGAGGCATTTGTTAGAAAGGGTGGGAAAAGAGGAAAGATGACCAGAGCTTTTATAGTCAATGGTATTTTCTGCCTCATCTGCAACAGCAACACATCAACAGACAGTGAAAGAGTGAGAGAAAGAGAGAGTGAGGTAGGGAGACAGACAATGAGGGAAAAGTGGAACAGTATGTACAGCATGTAAATATAGAGTAGCCTACTCTACATACCAGTGCCATGCTATACAGGACTAGCCGTCATCTCAACATTACAGAAAACCCCCCCTCTCTATCTGCACCACCCCCTGCCATTTCATACAGTGTAACTCATTCTAATCCAACACGCCCAGCAGAATGCTAACGAAGGTATTAGCATGCACACAGGGGGGCTACGTCTGGGTATGATGGTTGAACGGAGATGTGGCGCTGGCCTCTTCCCTGCAACGTGATGAATATCTGAATGGATATTGTCCGCCGGTTGCCAAGACTATTTTGCGAGAGAGCTAGCTGAGTGGCTTGCTAATGTCCCCCAACTGGCCGGACAGACCGACGGACAGACGCCCTCTGATCAGCATTGTGACAATGACTGAACACTTCCTGGATCACATGAAGATAAGAGCTGACTTAACCGAGGTGATTCTCTGAACCATGTTTGTTTGATGAGTCATCTTGCCTGAGACCTGAAGACTTGTTAGCTCCCCGAGGTAATGCCTAGGCTTTAGCTCAGCAGGAGACCTAAGTTCAGGAAACTACAATTGCACAGTGCAAAAACTCACTCGCTCCCTCCCTCAAAGAGCGCCGTAATGAAGACCCAAGATGCTAAATTAAAGCAAACCTCTCTTTATTGTACTCTCAGAGCACATTTTAAACAGCAGGCTTCCTCATACCCCTTCAGTTAATTTGTAGTTCAATCATCTCTAATTAGAAATAAACCCATTAGCACTCCCTCAGTGCATCCACACTTCCCTGAGCTGTGACTAAATTAATGGAGCTATCTTATTCTCCTCTGTAACAGCTGATTCAAGATCAGGTGTCCTTACAATTCTGACCGTGAATGACTATCACCTCAACAACAAAACAGTCCCTAGATCAGTTTGTTGTGTAATGACTGAGGGGGAAGAGGTTGAACCTGTGATGCTGCGGTTACAGGGCAAGTACACTCCTGTGCCATAAAAGTTCAGTCCTCTTGGCAGTGGACATAGGCCTAATACAGGTATGTAGTGATCAGGGTAACTTATCAGCATAACATGAGTATGACCTCACGGTAACGTCTACACCTGTTGTATTCGGCGCATGTGACAAATAAAGTTCCATTTGATCTGTCCTTCTTGACCCTTAGGGAAAAACCACATGATTTCACGTGGAAAATCACATTATTTAATACATTTTACACCATTTTATAAATACAAACAGTGCTTTTAGCAAAGTGTTTTCAACTTACATATTTGACACACTTTGACATACATGATTATTACATTGTTTATGTTCATTTATACAGTAGTTCTGATTAAATTATTAATGTCCTCACCTGGGATTTGAATTAATTCATGGCATACCGATCTTCCTACTATGCCACCATGTCTGTGTCAATAACTGATTTCACCGGTATTCCTACACTTTGGACTTCAAAGTAAATCTCAGCTTTGTTAAAAATACACTAAAGAAAAACTATTATATTTATCCTAGTGATTCAGGAGGAACATTAATAAAAAAATAATAATAATTCACCATGTCATTGGATTTAGGTTAAAAGTTGGGTGAAAAAAATAAGAAATGCACTTACGTTGATGACTGTTTGCAAATCCAATTACTTTTCCATCTTGATTCAACATCATCACAGATTTTTGAGGTTGAAATAATGTGGAAACTTTGATTCAAACACTTACTTTTTAACCCCCACATACAGTGGGGCAAAAATAAGAAAATAAGTATTTGGTCAGAAAGTTTATCCAATACTTTGTTATATACCCTTTGTTGGCAATGACAGAGGTCAAACGTTTTCTGTAAGTCTTCACAAGGTTTTCACACCCTGTTGCTGGTATTTTGGCCCATTCCTCCATGCAGATCTCCTCTAGAGCAGTGATGTTTCTGGGCTGTCGCTGGGCAACACGGACTCTCCCTCCAAAGATTTTCTATGGGGTTGAGATCTGGAGACTGGCTAGGCCACTCCAGGACCTTGAAATGCTTCTTACGAAGCCACTCCTTCATTGCCCGGGCGGTGTGTTTGGGATCATTGTCATGCTGAAAGACCCAGCCACGTTTCATCTTCAATGCCCTTGCTGATGGAAGGAGGTTTTCACTCAAAATCTCACGATACATGGCCCCATTCATTCTTTCCTTTACACGGATCAGTCGTCCTGGTCCCTTTGCAGAAAAACATCCCCAAAGCATGATGTTTCCACCCCCATGCTTCACAGTAGGTATGGTGTTCTTTGGATGCAACTCAGCATTCTTTCTCCTCCAAACACGACGAGTTGAGTTTTTACCAAAAAGTTATATTTTGGTTTCATCTGACCATATGACATTCTCCCAATCCTCTTCTGGATCATCCAAATGCTCTCTACCAAACTTCAGACGGGCCTGGACATGTACTGGCTTAAGCAGGGGGGCACTGCAGGATTTGAGTCCCTGGTGGCGTAGTGTGTTACTGATGGTAGCCTTTGTTACTTTGGTCCCAGCTCTCTGCAGGTCATTCACTAGGTCCCCCCGTGTGGTTCTGGGGTTTTTGCTCACCGTTCTTGTGATCATTTTGAGATCTTGCGTGGAGCCCCAGATCGAGGGAGATTATCAGTGGTCTTGTATGTCTTCCATTTCCTAATAATTGCTCCCACAGTTGATTTCTTCACACCAAGCTGCTTACCTATTGCAGATTCAGTCTTCCCAGCCTGGTGCAGGTCTACAATTTTGTTTCTGGTGTCCTTTGACAGCTCTTTGGTCTTGGCCATAGTGGAGTTTGGAGTGTGACTGTTTGAGGTTGTGGACAGGTGTCTTTTATACTGATAACAAGTTCAAACAGGTGCCATTAATACAGGTAACGAGTGGAGGACAGAGGAGCCTCTTAAAGAAGAAGTTACAGGTCTGTGAGAGCCAGACATCTTGCTTGTTTGAAGGTGACCAAATACTTATTTTCCACCATAATTTGCAAATAAATTCATTAAAAATCCTACAATGTGATTTTCTGGATTTTTTTTCTCATTTTGTCTCTCATAGTTGAAGTGTACCTATGATGAAAATTACAGGCCTCTCTCATCTTTTTAAGTGGGAGAACTTGCACAATTGGTGGCTGACTAAATACTTTTTTGCCCCACTGTAATTTGCAGTTTCACAAGTGAAATAAATGTTTTCAAATCTTGAGCAAAATGTTTTTAAATCATATATTCACATGTATTAAGTTTAGAGTTCACATGTTAACATCACCTTTTCACACCTTTACCCTGACCATCCTCCCTATTTCCGTTTCTGTCTAAGGTACAGTGCATTGGAAAGTATTCAGACCCCTAGACTTTTTCCACATTTTGTTACATTACAGCCTTATTCTAAAATGGATTCAATTGTTTTTTCCCCTTCATCAATCTACACACAATACCTCATAATGACAAAGCAAAAACAGGTTTTTAGAATTTTTTGCAAATGTATATATAAAACCCCCCGGAAAAATTATATTTACATAAGTCTTCAGACCCTTTACTCAGTACCTCGTTGAAGCGCCTTTGGCAGCGATTACAGCATCGAGTGTTCTTGGGTATGACGCTACAAGCTTGGCACACGTATTTGGGGAGTTTCTCCCATCCTTCTCTGCAGATCCTCTCAAGCTCTGTCAGGGTGAATGGGAAGCATCGCTGCACAGCTATTTTCAGGTCTCTGTTAGATCAGGTTCAAGTCCGGGTTCTGGCTGGGCCACTCAAGGACATTCAGAGACTTGTCCCGAAGCCACTACTGTGTTTTCTTAGCTGTGTGCTTAGGGTCATTGTCTTGATGGAAGGTGAACCTTCGCCCCAGTTTGAGGTCCTGGAGCAGGGTTTCATCAAGGATCTCTCTGTACTTTTCTCCATTCATCTTTCCCTCGAGCCTGACTGGTCTCCCAGTCCCTGCCTCTGAAAAACATCCCCACAGCATGATGCTGCCACCACCATGCTTCAGCATAGGGATGGTCCCAGGTTTTCTCCAGACGTGATGCTTGGCATTCAGGCCAAAGAGTTCAATCTTGTTTCTCATAGTCTGAGAGTCCTTTAGGTGCCTTTTGGCAAACTCTAAGCGGGCTGTCATGTGCCTTTTACTGAGGAGTGGCTTCCGTCTGGCCAATCGACCATAAAGGCCTGATTAGCGGAGTGCTGAAGAGATGGTTGTCCTTCTGGAAGGTTCCCCCATCTCCACAGAGGAACTCTGGAGCTCTGTCAGAGTGACCATTGGGTTCTTGGTCACCTCCCTGACCAAGGCCCTTCTCCCCTGATTGCTCTGTTTGGACCGGGTGGCCAACTCTAGGAAGAGTCTTGGTGGTTCCAAACTTCTTCCATTTAAGAATGATGGAGGCCACTGTGTTCTTGGGGACTTTCAATGCTGCAGAAATGTTTTGGTAGCCTTCCTCAGATCTGTGCTTCAACACAATCCTGTCTCGAAGCTCTACGGACAATTCCTTCAACCTTTTTGCTCTGACATACACTGTCAACTGTGGGACCTTATATAGACAGTTGTGTGCCTTTCCAAATCATATTCAATCAATTAAATTTACAACAGGTGGACTCCAATCAAGTTGTAGAAACATCTCAAGGATGATCAATGGAAACAGGATGTGCCTGAGCTCAATTTCGTGTCTCATAGCAAAGGGTCTGAATACTTAAGTGTAGGTATTTCTGTTTTATTATTTTTGCAAACATTTTTAAAATCCTGTTTTCTCTTTGTCATTATGGGGTATCGTGTGTAGATTGATGAGGAAAAACATAAATAATGCTATAACGTAACAAAATGTGGAAAAAGTCAAGGAGTCTGAATACTTTCCGAATGCACCGTAAATACACCATTAGTAGGTATTATACGTCTTCGAAGTATGTTTCGTATGGCTCTGATGCCAGGCTAAGAGATGTGGGCCTGGTTTTCCGATGGCGATGGAATTTAGGCTCATGAGTGTTTTAACGATGCATCGTAAAAATAACGGCCGAAGATGTCACACCGGTTTCCCAAAACATCACACAACACACTTGTTACGAAGAGAAACGTAACTGTGTCGTTATAGGAGCTGTCCCATGCTGAAAATGATTACAGAATATAAGCTAAAGAGCTCGCTGTAGCTCTTAAATGATTTATGGGTATTCAATTTGTATTATTATACAATACAATTTTCCCATCAAGAGAAGAAATGTTCTGTACCCTATTATGTATTTAAGTGTTTGTATTATGTTCGCCATGTGTTATGAATTCTAAGTGCTTTCTCTTGCTATTTTGTATGCAATGTTTGATTATGTATATTCTGCATTTTTTCAGTTTGTGTAAACTGTGAGCAACAATGAATAAAGCCAAAGTCAAAGTTGATCGTTCCCTCATTCGCAATAGAAAAAATAGGATATGATGACAATGGTTTTTGTAATTGCTCACCAAATCATTGTAGCCTGATTGGCTTCAAGTAGGCCTACAGATATTCAAAAATTAAATAATAAACCATTAAAATAATTAAACATGACGTAACAAGTTAAGCGATGTTGCCATAGACCTAATATGTTGACCTTCATCGAACATCTCATTTTAAAATCATGGGCATTAATATAGAGTTGGTACCCCCTTTGCTGCTTTGACAGCCTCCACTCTTCTGGGAAGGGTTTCCACTAGATGTTGGAACATTACTGCGGGGACTTGCTTCCATTCAGCCACAAGAGCATTAGTGAAGTCGAGCACTGATGTTGGGCAATTAGGCCTGGCTCATAGTCAGCGTTCCAATTAATCCCAAAGGTGTTCCATGGGGTTGAGGTCAGGGCTCTGTGCAGGCCAGTCAAGTTCTTCCACACCGATCTCGACAAAGCATTTCTGTATGGACCTCGTTTTTTGCACGGTATGTGTGCATTGTCATGCTAAAACAGGAAAGGGCCTTCCTTAAACTTTTGCCGCAAAGTTGGAAGCACAGATTCATCTAGAATGTTATTGTATGATGTAGCCTAGCCCGAACCATGAAAAACAGCCTCACGCCATTATTCCTCCTCCACCGAACTTTACAGTTGGCACTATGCATTGGGGCAGGTAGCGTTCTCCTGGCATCCGCCAAACCCAGATTAGTCCGTTGGACTGACAGATGGTGAAGCGTGATTCATCACTCCAGAGAACAGGTTTTCGCTGCTCCAGTGTCCAACGGCCGTGAGCTTTACACCCCTACAGCCAACGCGTGGCATTGCGCATGGTGATCTTAGGCCATGGAAACCCATTTCATGAAGCTCCTGACGAGACCGAGGACAGACGGGTTTTACACACTACACACTGCAGCACTCGTCAGTCCCATTCTGTGAGCTTGTGAGGCCTACAACTTCGCAGCTGAGCCATTGTTGCTCCTAGATGTTTCCACTTCACAATAACAGGACTTACAGTTGATAGGGGCAGCTCTAGTGGGTCAGAAATTTGACGAACTGAGTTGTTGGAAAGGTGGCATCCTATGAAGGTGATACGTTGAAAGTCACTGAAGTCTTCAATACGGGCCATTCTACTGACAATGTTTGTCTATTGAGATTGCATGGCTGTGTGCTAGATTTTATACACCTGTCAGCAACGGATGTACCTGAAATAGCCAAATCCACTAATTTCAAGGGGTGTCCTCATATCTTTGGCCATGTAGTGTATCTGTCTGTGAAGTGTGTAATTTTCTGTGTGTAAAGTGACGCTGGAGGGCAAACGTGATCTAACGACGCACTTAGCTGTTCTAGTGGTCTGAGGCAGGTGTTAGATTACGAGTGATTTCAAGTGCAACATTAATGAAGACTGTTTTTCTTACAAAGGTTATAACGATGAACTTAGCCTTAAAGAGCCACTGAACACGGCAATTGGCACGTGTTTTTCTGTTGCTCATTTGAAAAAATGTATTTCAGGTGTGTTTCCTGGCCGATTCCATTTGGTTAATGATGTTTGTCCCTCATGAGGCACTGTAGACGCAGAAGCCTATTTCACTTCCTCAAAATCCCTAGAATGAATCTAAGAAATCTGTAATTAATTTGGATGTTTTTGCCAAGGTTGTTTTAATTGCGCAATTTTACATCTAACTAAGGAGTTGGTGCAGTATTTGTCATGTAAAAAATATGTGCCATGTGTTGTCTTATGTATTTGTATTTATTATGGATCCCCATTAGCTGCTGCCAACATTACAATACATTCACAACAGATTTCACAACATATTAAGTGTGTGCCCGCAGGCCTCTACTCTACCCCATATTTACAACACAAAATCCATATGTGTGTGTGTGTCTATAGCGTGTATGTTATTGTGTGTTTGTATGCATGTGTCTGTGCCTATGTTTGTATTTCTATCTGTTTTTTAAATCTAATTTTACTGCTTGCATGAGTAACTTGATGTGGAATAGAGTTCCATGAAGTCATGGCTCTATGTAGTACTGTGCACCTCTCATAGTCTGTTCTGGGGATTGTGAAGAGACCTCTGGTGGCATGTCTTGTAGGGTATGCATGGGTGTCCGAGCTGTGTGTCAGCAGTTCAAACAGACAGCTCGGTGCATTCCACATGTCAATACCTCTTACAAATACAAGAAGTGATGAGGTCAATCTCTCCTCCACTTTGAGCCAGGAGAGATTGACATGCATATTATTAATGTTATCTCTCTATGTACATCCAAGGGCCAGCCGTGCTGCCCTGTTATGAGACAACTGCAATTTTCTTAAGTCCCTCTTTGTGGCACCAGACCGTATGACTGAACAGTAGTCCAGGTGCGACAAAACTAGGACCTGTAGGACCTGTCTTGTTGATAGTGCTGTTAAGAATGCAGAGCAGAGTTTTATTATGGACATACTGCTCCCCATCCTAGCTACTGTTGTATCAATATGTTTTGACCATGACAGTTTACAATCCAGGGTTACTCCAAGCAGTTTAGTCTCCTCAACTTGCTCAATTTCCACATTATTCATTACAAGATGTAGTTGAGGTTTAGGGTTTAGTGAATTATTTGTTTTTAGGACTAACTTCTTCCTTGCCACCTATTCTGAAACTAACTGCAGCTCTTTGTTAAGTGTTGCAGTCATTTCAGTCGCTGTGGTAGCTGACGTGTATAGTGTGGAGTTATCCGCATACATAGACACACTGGCTTTACTCAAAGCCAGTGGCATGTTGTTAGTAAAGATTGAAAACAAAGTCGAGCTGCTGGGCAGGTATGTCTCACTGTCTATGTTATTGGATAGAGCAATCCCTGCAGCTCTTCACCCCATGTTAGTGGGCAAATGTACAGTACATCGTCAAATCAAAACCCAACCTTAATTTACCCGTTGTGATGCACGGATGGTTCAAACTCTGTTTTAGACTAGACTGAATAACTGTTTCTGACACATATCAATGCCACACAGTCCGTTTTCAAAGGGATGTGTTGCTTTTTAAAGGCAGTCGCTCTTTAACATGCTTTCGGGAAACCAGGCCCTGGGCAACTTTATTGACCTCTGTTGATCTGTTGTTGTCATGCCATGCAGAGATGAGAGGGGGAGGAGGCATTCATGCAGTTAATTGGAAAGGCTGGGAAGAGATGGGTATTGTTAATAGAAAACAGGTTTAATCAACAGCAAAATCATGTGTGGAAAATGATCTTGTTTTTAGCTCTATCAGCATTAGCAATGATTGATGTCTTTCTAGGCTACCCAAAACACAGCAACGAGATAAACATAGGAGTTGCCTAGCCAAGGATTTACTCTCCCTGCAGACATTGGGGAAAGTATGGAATATTTGGCATTTTCGCGGGGAAGATATTTCTGTACATGCACTTTTAGCCCTACATACATTTTTCATGTGAGCTATTTGATTTATAATAGAGACACTGGAAATACGCAGTGATGATGATTAACTGCACAGTCAGATCCAGGATTTAACTATGAATGGAACATTGGTGAAAAAAAATCGACATATTCGTTAAAAACCCCTATAGTTGATGTAGCCTAGCCTTTTGTCTGCATGCATCGCTACTTTCTATTCCATCCAACCTCGACCTCGCCATGTTCGGCGGGAGGCAGATAGCCCCTCCATCTATGCCATGCTGCAGGTGTGCTGCCTGGAGTTGCTGATATAGTCTACAGTATCCTGGCATCTATTTGCTTTCCTTGTTTCTTCCATTTCCTCTCGCAATGTGCGTTTTTCTGCTTACCTTTTACATTTTCGCTCATTGCCCTGCCGACTGAGGTGTTGGATTCTGCAGTCTGCTTGCAGGGAAAGAGAGAGCATCTTAAAGAAACACCCACCACCTTCTCCCGGTACTTTTTTCTACTCCTCCTTGGCGCTTATATCGGGGAAGTTGGATAATATTCGGGAAACAAAGTTGTTTTCGTATGTTTGTCTGAGTGTGGTCCAATTGTAATTAGGGTGGTTTATAGGTTAGCCCAGTAGTTGTAGGAATGAATGGATGACCAACGGTTGGAGGGCGACAATATGCATTAACTCTTCTTGGTGGGTGCAGAAAGAGAGAGAGAGAGAGAGGGAGACCAGCCAGTCGCCAGAGAAGAATGGAGAATGCTCTACGAACACTCTTCATCGCTTGAGGGAATCGAGGAAGAAAGGATGAGATAAACACAATTCTTCTTCACGTTGCGACTTTTGCTATCGAACTTGATAGCCGGAGGTTTTACGCATCTCAGTGAAAACAATTCGGAGAATGCACTTAAGAGGATGGATACCCACGCGTCAGTAGGATTTTTGTTTCCAAGTAAAGAGATTGAAGAAGAATAACCAAAACTGCCTTTTCTCCCTAAATCTGTTTCATCGGAAGATTGTAAAGGTGGAGCGATCAGGGAAGGCCGATGACGGACCTATTAATCCGGTCAGTGCATCAGAAGCACCAAAAGGTTCTGGAAACGTTTGGATGGAAATCGGGCGAATGTTTAGACTTGCTTTTGGTTTTATATGAAACTGGAGACTAGTAATTGCGATTTTTCTCTCTGGAATTTTCATCTTCTCATTCAAGAAATTATAGTCTAACTGAGGTGAAGACATTTGCCGTGTTATCAATTGTATTTACATTTTATTTTTGGAAAGGTGGAATGGTATTGCGGTACGCTGTCCATTTCGCAATTCCCTTAAATCTCAATCGTTTCTTCTTGAAGTATTCCTTAATCTAAATGGAATTAGTTGAGCGCGAAGCCCCTTGTGAAAGGTACAGACATGGTACATGGGCACAGCCTCCTTCACGGTAAGTCATCACTTCTATTGAACAGAATTTACTGCCTTGCCCCTATACCACAAAACCATTGAGTAGCCCAATATTCATGAGTTTATGAATTGACGTACCATTGTGGTTGCCTATAGTTGTCAGTCCATATAGCGGGAGATGTGGAACGAATTTGATATCCATGCACTCATACCCCTTCAAAATGTGTATAGGATATATCCTACCTTTTGTAGGCTACTTTTATATAGGATTGCATGCGGATGTATACATGATGGTATTTAGCCTGAAGACTTGAATGTATAACCTACCTTCTTTTCCATTTGTATGATGAATAGTGCGTAAAATATCAGTTGTGGGTCTGCTATATGATACAGTGTAATAGGTAGATTATGCGTGGCTGTTCATTGCGCATCCAATTCTATAAAGAAAAGTTCCGAAACTTTAGGGATTTAAATGGTTTCAAATAAAGGCCCATATACTTGTATTTGTATATCTTTGGAGTAGTCCTATTTTATCTTAGGCCGGATATACTACCAAAATGTATTTGTTTCTTGTTGCAGTTTTTGCAAGTCTACTCATACTTGGGTTGTCTTGGGCAACGAAGAAGGAAGCAGGTATAATGCACTCTATCATTGCATACAGCCAGGTCCATAATTGTTGACACCCCTGATAAAGATGAGCAAAAAAGACTTTATAAAATAAATAATACAAATACTATACATTATTTTATACTTTTACAATTGCTCAGAGACAAAGAATTTGTTTAACAAGTAATATTTTTTCACTAAAAAAAATAGGGTTCAAAATTATTGGCCCCCCTTTATTCAATACCTCACCTTCCGAGGATAACTGCGCTGAGCCTTTTTCGAAAATGTTTTATGAGATTGGAGAGCACATTGGGACCATACAGAATCTTTCCAGATCCTTGATATCCTTCATCTGCTCGGACTGCCCTTTTCAATTCAAACCACAGCTTTTCAATGAGGTGCAAGTCCGGAGACTGAGATGGCCATTGCAAAATGCTGATTTTGTGGTCAATTAACAATTTATTTGTGGAGTTTGATGTGTGTTTGGGGTTATTGTCTTGCTGGAAGATCCTCCTGTGGCCAAGGGGCAACCAGATATTTTGGCAAAAATGTCCTGGTACTGGGTAAAATGATACTGTTGACCTTAACAAGGGCCCCAGCACCAGTGGAAGCAAAATAGCCACATAACATCAAAGATCCACCACCATATTTTATAGTACGTATGGCTTTTTTTTCTGCATATGCATCTTCATTTTGACGCCAAACCCACCACTGGCATGCATGGCCAAGGAGCTCTATTTTCATGTCATCCAACAAATGTAAATGCATGGAGTTGTTAAACGGCATTGGAACTTGGATAGGAACCGGTGCTATGGTCAAATTACCTGAAAATAAAGCTTTTTTTGGGCATGCACACCAGTGGTGAGTTTGGTGTCGAAATGAGGATGCATAAGCAGAAAAGAACCCCATACATACTGCAAAATATGGTGGCAGAGCTTTGATGTTATTGGGCTATTTTGCTTCGACTGGTCTTGGGGCCCTAAGGTCAACGGCATCATTAACTTTAGCCAGTGCCAGGACATTTTAGCCATAAACCTGGTAGCCTCTGCCAGGAGGCTGAAACGTGGCCGCAAGTGGATCTTCCAGCAAGACAAGAACCCCAAGCACACAACAAAATCCACAAAGAAATGGTTAAGAATGTGTTCTCCAATCTCATAAAACATTTTAGAAAAAGGTTCAGTGTTGTTATCCTCGCAAAGTGAGGTATTGAAAGGTGTTGAAAACAGGGCTGCCAATCATTTTGACCGCTTTTTTTTTTTGAGAAAAAAACAAGAATTGTTAAACAAAAACTTTCTCTGAGCAATTGCATTAATATACAATAATATAATTTTCAGATTTTTTGGAGCTTACGATATAACTCAGTATTTGTATTATTTATTTTATACAGTCTTTTTTGCTAATCTTTATCGAAGGTGACAATAATTTTGGACCTGACTGTCTCTCTCTCTCTCGATCTTTCTCTCTCTCTCTCTCTCTCTCTCTCTCTCTCTCTCTCTCTCTCTCTCTCTCTCTCTCTCTCGATCCTTCTCTCTCTCTATCTCCCTCTCTCTCTTTCGCTCTCTCTCTCTATCTGTCTGCCTATCTATATAATACACTTCACTCTGCTACTGTTTTTTCAGTGAAAAACAATTCGGGAGTGAAGCCTGCTGGACAATGTGGCACCTGGGTGAAAGAAGGAGACGGGGGACTGTTCACTTCTCCCAACTACCCCAGCAAATATCCCCCAGAAGTAGAGTGTGTTTACATTATTGAAGGTGAATAGCTTTCACAGTAACTAACCTCATTATAAAGCCATTTATGTTTTCTGTTCAGATCATGGTTTGACATTCTCCAAACAAATACGGAATGTTTCAACAGACCACCATGAATAAGGAATACAGACTCTTAAATAGTGTTTCAGGAACATTGATCTGACAAGAGTTCAGGCTTCAGTGAATATGGATGGGCTCAAGTTACTCTATGGATGGATGTATCTCATCATGTTTCAGAAAGAAATCTGGACCAGATATTGAGATATGTGTTCACAGTAATAACTGATGGGATTGGCTAGTTTGTTTGCTGTGCTGCTGATGTTTGTCGATAATGGTAATGAAATCAGACAACGAGTCGCAATCTCAGTCGTTTTAATTTACGTTCTGGGAGGTTGATATTTGATTAATCAGTGGAGGAGATTAGGTTACGGCCCTAATGATATTAACTAAATTAATACATGAAAGATCATCTCAGAGAGACTCTATTACTGGACTGGAGGAACTATACTAGCTACAACAGTATTGTCTGGGTTATGGTTTGAACGGGATTTAGAGATGAAATGTGTATGATGGGCCAGATATTTAGCCCGATCCACCATCCTGACTGAGATCAACGAAGCTACTGGACTTTACCAATAGCCTAGAAATATAAGGTTCCCTTTCAGTCGGTCACTTTGTATAACATACTATGGGAAGCCAACAACCAATCATATTCAACTGAAGAAGAAATCACGCCCAACCGGCCAATAGATGCCATTTTGTCTCAACAGAGGAGAGTCGCATTCCGGCTCTGTCTGGCACGTTTCAGCTGGGGCATTTGGTGCCTTTTCGCTTGTGCCTGCGATTATTGGGTTTGATGGCCTCTATGATAGCTGTGGGGCCTCTTCTGTTGACGCGTCTGTTTCAGCGCTGAGTGATTGCTACACGTCTGAATGTATCTTGCCACTGCTATCGGTTGCTCAAGGTATCCCCGTCGTGCCTAATGGCATTGACTCCTATTACAGTTCCCTGGCTTTTGAGCTGTTACCTTTCTCACCTCCTCCGTTTGCTTCCGGTGAACAACGAACATTGTATAGCTATCTGCGTTTGTGACCAGATTTTTGTCTGTTTCGCTAATCCAGGTTGGGGAAGGGCGCTTTCTAAGCAGCGTCTTTCTCATTGTATTTGTGGGGATTGTATTGGGGATTGTATCTCCCTGGCATATGACAGCAAAGGACAAGGGTTGCCTACCAGTGTGCATGCTCACTTCACTAGGGGTGTGGAGGCTTCTTGGGTATTGTTCAGGGGCATGTGATTGGTGATATCTGTGCTGCAACCAGTTGACGTTCCCCACATACCTTTTGTGAGGTTTTATCGCTTGGATGTAACTACTCCCAGTGTGGTTACCACATTTCCCTGTGGGTTTGAGCCTTGGGCTGCCGTGGCAGCGCGCGAGTACACATTTTCCAGGTTACTGCAGATTTCCTGGTTCATCGACTCTGGTCGATGCTATGCAGAGCCCGTGTGCGTGTTATGGTTTTCCGGTTCCTTGTACGAGTTCTGACATTTCAGGCTCACAAGGTAAGTATTTTTCTTGGAACCGTGGGGTCTATGGACTTGGGCTACAGTGGCTGCACGCATAGCCTTGTTGCAGCAGGTTATTTTTCCCTATATAGTGCTCTGACAGTTCAGTCCTCATGATGCTCTGACAGTTCAGGTTTCTCGGCTAAATATTAGGGCTTCTGTAACCCCTTTTTGGAGCCGGTGGAACCTGTGTGTGCTTGGGATAGTGTGGGCATCCTGGTTTGGTACCCTCTGAGCTGGCTTGGGGCGTGATTGTATGTCCCCATAGTATGTTATACCCAGTGACCGAATGAAAGGGAACGTATAGTTATGAATATAATTACTGTTCCCTGAAAGAGGGAACAAGTTATAATATATTTTGGCCCCGCACCGTAAAGGGATTTAGACTCGCTGAAGAGCGGTAATGAATTGAGGAATTTAATGTGAGTGGCATCCACTGGCCCGTTGGGCGTGATTTCAGGTGAGAATGATTGGTCGTTGACTGCCCATAGTATGTTATGCCTCGTTCCCTCCTTCAGGGAACAGAAGTTATATTCATAACTGTATGGTGTACTTGCTTGAAATACGTCCTTCACCAATAAATTCTAGAATTCAGATTTTCTTAGTAGTTCACTCATCTAAGCCACAAAGTAGTTCATTAATTTAATTAGATAATTCCAGTGCTATTACATATTTGCAATCCCTAAATGCTATTTGTTCATTAGAAAAACACAATGCCTTATAGACATACTGCATTGTGTAATATGCTACACTTATACTTTATATACAGTATGATCATTATATTTATCTGTGTTATCTACTCTCTTTGTCTCCTCCAGCTCCACCGAGGCTGTGTATTGATCTGTTCTTTGATGAGAGGTATTCTATAGAGCCTTCATGGGAATGTAAATTTGACAACATCGAGGTGCGAGATGGCCCCTTTGGCTTCTCCCCAATAATCGGGCGCTACTGTGGCCAGACCATCCCTCCCTTCATCAGGAGCAGCGGACGGTACCTCTGGATAAAATTTGTTTCTGACGGCGAACTGGAGGCGATTGGATTTTCGGCCAACTACAACTTCACTGCAGGTAACAATCGATACAAACTATCCACACTACCTGAGCTAGTCAATCACAACATGCCCAATTGCAACAGCAGGATAGTGTTGACACTGCAAAGAGGCTAATTCAGGGCCCGTATCCACGAAGTGTCTCGGGTTAGGAGTGCTTTTAGTTCATAATAAATAAGATTGTATGGACAGATCCTAAATCAGCACTTCTACTCTGAGACGCTTTGTGGATACGGGCCCAGGAGTTCAATGCAAACATTGGCTCACAGAAACCTCATCAACAGTCTGTTCACACCCTCTCTGTTAAGCAACACCATATATTTCCTTAGCAAACAAAGTATGCTATCAGCTCCTAGCCTTCAGCCGTGGTGGCAGGCAGGCAGGCTAACAATATTTGTTGCTTTTAGTAACATATATATAACTGTTGGCGTAGAAATTTAGTTTGATAGCTTTCGATCAGAGTTTTCTGTGTTGTTTACGGGGGTACAGGAAGGGGGGGAGCGGAGGGAAGGGGAAGTAGCGTGACAGGCTAATCTGTAATGTCGAACACAATCCTCACAATTACCTCCCTCCGCGTGCCGCGAGAAGCCTTGACTCTCTTCATTTGCATCACCTTCGGGCTAGTTTCCCATTAACTGAGCAGTGCGTGGATTTACTACAACCTTTCGAAGCCGAACCATGATTTCAAATCCCCTCTGGTCTCCTATAGGTTGTATGGTGTATACTCTTGACTGGGTCAGGGTTTAATAACACTGTCAACTTATTTTGTTTGTTGTCGAGGGTTGAAGGGAATACTGCCCGAAGCAGCGTGATATGTTGGAAAATTTTAACACCACCATCACAGCTTTGAAAGACTGATCTGCAGAATCATGTTCCATGGGAGAAAAATTCTTATGAGCATCCCACATTCTGTAAATATCCCTATTTACCTCCACAAAATACATTGCCATTAACCTCTTGATGTTTTTCATTGCCATTGACCCACAACATCATCCTTGGATACTGTTTTACTTAGGAAATAAGGCATGAGAACCTGGGAATTATTGTGTAAATAACTTCCTGCTAGTGCTGTTCTTAGGTCCAGGAAACAGCCCTTAGGAGGGTGTTATTCTCGATAATTCCCAGGTTTGAGGGCCTTAATGCTTTTATGAAATGGTTGCCAACATATTAAAAAAGATTAACGACATGTTTTCATTAAAAAAGTTATATCGAGTAAATTTTTTTTTTTTTCATCCTTCCACCGTTTATATTTTTGAACAAAGCCCCATTTCCATCCCTTACCCTCATATACTGTACATACATTTTTCACCACACACAAGGCTTTCTCATACACAATGCTTTCCCATACACAAGGCTTTCCCACACACAAGGCTTTCCCACACACAAGGTTTTCCCACACACAAGGCTTTCCCACACACAATGCTTTCCCATACACAAAGCTTTCCCGCACACAAGGCTTTCCCATACACAAGTCTTTCCTACACACAAGGCTTTCCCACACACAATGCTTTCCCATACACAAAGCTTTCCCACACACAAGGCTTTCCCACACACAAGGCTTTCCCACACACAAAGCTTTCCCACACACAAGGCTTTCCCATACACAAGTCTTTCCTACACAAATGGCTTTCCCACAGACAAGGCTTTCCCACAGACAAGGCTTTCCCATACACAAGGCTTTCCCATACACAAGGCTTTCCCATACACATGGCTTTCCCACACACAAGGCTTTCCCACACACAAGGCTTTCCCACACACAAGGCTTTCCCATACACAAGGCTTTCCCATACACCCATACACAAGGCTTTCCCATACACATGGCTTTCCCACACACAAGGCTTTCCCACACACAAGGCTTTCCCACACACAAGGCTTTCCCATACACAAGGCTTTCCCATACACAAGGCTTTCCCATACACAAGGCTTTCCCACACACAAGGTTTTCCCACACACAAGGCTTTCCCACACACAATGCTTTCCCATACACAAAGCTTTCCCGCACACAAGGCTTTCCCATACACAAGTCTTTCCTACACACAAGGCTTTCCCACACACAATGCTTTCCCATACACAAAGCTTTCCCACACACAAGGCTTTCCCACACACAAGGCTTTCCCACACACAAAGCTTTCCCACACACAAGGCTTTCCCATACACAAGTCTTTCCTACACAAATGGCTTTCCCACAGACAAGGCTTTCCCACAGACAAGGCTTTCCCATACACAAGGCTTTCCCATACACAAGGCTTTCCCATACACATGGCTTTCCCACACACAAGGCTTTCCCACACACAAGGCTTTCCCACACACAAGGCTTTCCCATACACAAGGCTTTCCCATACACAAGGCTTTCCCATACACAAGGCTTTCCCATACACATGGCTTTCCCACACACAAGGCTTTCCCACACACAAGGCTTTCCCACACACAAGGCTTTCCCATACACAAGGCTTTCCCATACACAAGGCTTTCCCATACACAAGGCTTTCCCACACACAAGGCTTTCCTACACACAAGGCTTTCCTACACACAAGGCTTTCCCACACACAAGGCTTTCCCACACACAAGGCTTTCCAATACACAAGGCTTTCTCACACACAAGGCTTTCCAATACACCCAAATACATTGATATTTTATCCTAGATGGATAGACTAGATTTAATGGGGTAAAGAAGGAATTGAATTGCTGCTCTGTTTGTGATAAGGTATTTTACTGGGTTTCTATTGACATATTAACCTACACAGTAAGATAAGTAAGATAGAGTGAGTGAGAAAATGTGAAAAGGTGGGTGAATATTGTGGGGGAAAGTGGTATTGTCCAGTTAGAGTCAGATTGATGAAGTGTGTATGTTTTCTCAATATAATATTGTTGTTATCTTTGAAAAACTGCTGTCAATCTTCTCAGATTGCTGAGGGAGATACAAATAAATAAATAACATGGCTCCCCCCTGTCTTGACAATAAATATCTGTGGCATATGATTTACATAATTCAAGAAGATAAAAGTCTTGAATTCACTCAATTTGATGCTCCAAAATCTGGCTGTGTGAAGAGAGGTTCACATCTGCCTCTGCCTGGCTAATGCTGCTAGCACATGCTAATTCACACTGGGCTACTCAAGATGAATGAAAAGCAAAGGGAGCGAAGGAGGAGGAGGAGGAGGAAAGAGAGAAACGTTCTACCCATTTTCCTGGCTTTGTCTTCTCCCTCGCTTTTCATTCATCTGAAGTGCCCTGAGGAGAGTGGAGATGGGGATAAGTAGAGGAGAGGAGAAGACAAGAGGAGAGTGAACATAAATCAAATGTGATGAATCACAGGTTTTTCCACTCACCGGTCTTCCCGTCCCGCTCCGTTTTGTCAATCACCTGGAGATGAACGATATAACAGCCTTTATGAGATCAGCCACTCCCTCAGGTTAAGATTATTCCCCCTCCCAGCCTTCATACTGTACAGGACTATATACTGAATGTACTGAATACTGTATAATACTGTATCACTACTGACTATTGTAATCAATGTAACAGCAATTATACATAGTATGTTGTCGCTTTTGGTGTAGATTTAAACTCATTTTGTCCTTTATTTATACAGGTGATCCCATAAAAAAGAAACCTAGACAGCAGCAATCAAACATTTATACAATTCTACTAAAGCATAGGAAATACTTCAAGGCATGTTTTGGGAGCTTACAGAAATTGTACAGTGATGACTAACACGGATACAGCAGCCAGTGAGGTTGGAGAGAGGAGACTAAGGTAGAGTTGAAATTATCTGGAATCTAATCATCATGCTAGGTTCTGACGTACGCAAGGTACCAAACTTAATCTGCAGGTGCAGCAGCACACTCACTGTCATTCCATTCCAATCACACTATCAAGTGCATCATCAGCAAGAGATGCTGTCTGAATTATAACTGTAGAAGGGATTAGGGAATAGTTTGTCAAAACAGCTATGTGAAGACCAGGTCAGCTAAAAGGAAGAGTAACCGTAAATGTATTGAAAATAAAAGTGTAGCAATGCTGTATTCGCTTCTTATAGGCTACATTTTGACTTTATTTTCTGATACAAGTCAGCAAATATATCTACATATTTATCTCTACAAATATCTCCATATTTAAATCTGCTCTGGAGCCAGTGCCCTTCTGTCTCTTCCTTCCTCCCTTCTCTCGTCTCCCTTCTCCCAAGGACGACTTGTTGCTGCCCAGCCTGCCTATTTGAAATACAGCCACAGCTCCCCAAACCACAAAACCCGCATAAATCCCCTTCCTATTCTGTTCAGGCAGTGCTGTGGTCACCCCCGCCTGCACTGTACACTCTTCGCTCTGAAAGATGGCCGTCACGATCTGGCAGTGCTCCCTAACCTTAGACATAACTCTAGTTCTATATTGAATAGGAGTGTACAGAATGGGTTGTATCTCTGTGGCACTGCAGTAAGGGACACTGTTGTTACCCTCCACTCTAACCTTACAGTAACTGCTGATGAGTAAAATGAAAGAGCACTTGACACAGGCAGTAAAACAAACTGCAATCCAAAAGGGGTTAGCCTGAAGTCGAAGGAGTGGCATCCCCAGGGTGTGTGTGTGAGTGCGTGTGTGTGTGTGTCCACGTGCACGTGTGTGTGCATGTGGATGAGTTATGTGTGTCAGCATATGTCTGTGTCTAACTCACCCCCCAACCCCACCCACCCCCCTGTGCTACCACAGATTAAGTGGTGTTGCTCGACAGCAAGCCCTCGCTGGGAAAAATAAAACCGCGGCCTCTCTTCTTCACACACTTCCCCCCTCACACACTCATCTTACTGTGATCAGTGTGTGTTTGAAGATGGGGGCCATCGGTAAAGCAGAGACAGAGGCAGCCCTGAAATCCCCCGGACTGCTGCTTGTCTTGATCCAACGGCTGCTGAATACTGTTTCACACAGAGAAGAAAAACATCTCATGTGGCCTTTTTTTAGCTTTTCAACTGCTTTGCTGGATGCCAAGTGAAATCTCTTTTGTAGCTCCGTGGCCGAGTTTGGGAATGCAATATAGATATAGCTGTAGTGTGGAGTCTTTGGGACAATTAGGAGGAGGGGATTTGTGGGTAGTGTAGCGTTGTTTTTCCAGTACTAAAGAACACTGTGAAATATGTCATATTTTATTTCAGTTTATCTATCCAGCTGTTTGTCTATGTAAGCTTCATTAAGTGACAATGGTTTCATAGCAACTGTCACAAAAGTTACAGTAGCTGCTTAGCTGTAGTGGTAATACAAGTGTTGTTCCACAAATAGAGTCCCTTTTATATTTTAAATAAAAATGGTGCACCAATATTGAATTTGCCCTTTAATATACAGTAGACCACATGGAGAATTCAATAAATCAGATATTTTTTTTAAACCACTTACCCCAAAACTCATCTTCATTAGAAAGTCCTAGTTATTTTGTTGCTTGACAACAACATTTCTGAAGATTTTTTATTTTATTTAATGCGATTAGTGATTCATTTCGACGGGGCTGTAGAGGAGCAGGTCGAGAGCTTCAAGTTCCTTGGTATCCACATCACTAACAAACTCTCATGGTCCAAACACACAACGCCTATTCCCCCTAAGGAGACTGAAAAGATTTGGCATGGGTCCTCAGATCCTCTAAAAGTTCTACAGCTGCACCATCGAGAGCATCCTTACTGGTTGCATCACCGTTTCGTATGGCAACTGCTCGACATCTGACCGCAAGGCGCTACAGAGGGTAGTGCGTACGGCCCAGTACATCATGGGGATGTTGCTCCCTGCCATCCAGGACCTCTA